>CM034711.1:22624769-22636061 GCA_020142125.1 Phrynosoma platyrhinos | reverse complement strand
GATCAAGCCAAAGATATCCCTAGAAGCCAAGATGACAAGACTTAGGCTATCATACTTTAGACACATCATGAGAAGGCATGAATCATTGGAAAAGACTATAATGTTAGATAAGGTGGAGGGAAGTAGAAAGAGAGGAAGGCCACATGCTAAATGGATGGACTTTATTAAAGAGACCACAAATAAGAGTTTGCAGGAGCTAGGCAGAGCAGTAGAGAACAGAGGGGGCCTGGAGATGTCTCATCCATAGGGTCACCATAGGTTGAGATCAGTGCGAACGTAGTTAACAGCAACAACAAAACAAAAGCAACAACAAAAGCAGCCCTGTGCAGGGAGGAAAAGGGCATGGTCTTTTGGGCCCACCTCTTGGAGTGCCCCCAAAGTCCCATCCTCCACACTGGGTGATACCCCGGACTGGAATGCCACTGTATATATATTAATAGTGAACTACTAAGGCATTGGTGTCACTTAGAAAACAGGATCAAGCAACTGACAATACACCCAGTCCACTGTGGAAATCAAACTGGAAAGATTCTTGATTGATATATCAGGAGAGCTTGCAGAAAGATCCTCTGTGAGTAGGATGCTTGGCAAAAGAAAACAACAGATGTCAACTAATAGCTGTGTCTTGCTCCAATAACATTGACAAATTAGTCTTCTAAATAATCCTTTGTAGGAGATTTGAAGATTCCACACAATTTGGCTCTATTAAAATATCAGCAATTAAGCCTTCACTAGCAGTAACAAATGTGTGGCATGTTTTTCTCCTGGTTTTAAATTTATCCAAGACCAAGAGATGGGAACAGGAGTGGCCTATGTATTCTGAGGACTTCTTAATGTGTACAATATATTATGCTGTGGCTTGAGCCCATTGGGAAATCCAATAAGAGATGTAGGATATGTCTTTAACAATTAGCAAAATGTAAAATATACAATATGTAGAATATTATACACAATATATCAAGTATGTAAAATGTAATGCTAATGTAATGTAATGTAAAATGTAATGTAAATATGTTATATGTAATACTGGGTTTCAAGATCATTTGGAAACCAAATAAGGGAGGCAGAAGAATTCAGTAAATACATTACATTACATAGGCAAACTGCAGAAGAAAAAATGAATGCAAATTGTGAAAGATAGCTCAAGGCATTTAAAAAAACATTTGGCATACTCTTCTTATTGCCCATGTGCAGAACATGTCATATACATGCTGGATTCATACATGCAGACTCACCAACTGGAAAACCAGTTGTTAACTGATAGCTTATTCTGTACAGGGCTAAGATGTGACATGGGGGGCAAAGCAGACAGGGCAATAGGAATGGCCAGAGGCTGCTCCCACCCCGATCACTGTTGGACCATGGCAACCAGATGCCATGATCATTGCCATGGTCCCAAATGGGCAGCAAAAAGGAGCAGTGAGAAACTGCTCCTTTTGTGGCCTAGTTTGGGCTGCATCTGTGCAGCCTCTGAGTGATCCAGGGTTGTGCATCATGTGGATATCCTGCCCCCAGACTGGCCCGATGGTGGCCCTTTGGGGCCATCTGTTTCAGGTCCAGAAGGTCAATTGTCCCAACCCTCTTCTCCAGTTAGGTGAAATTAGTAGGCAGGAAAGGGCAATCTTCAGAGGCATCCAATCTTCTACAAATGGTGGGGCGCCTATCCTTAAGAATTAATTAATCTCCATTGGGCCTAGCCTGAACAAGAAGAAGGGTCCTGCCTGCATCCACCATTATCTGGAGGAAGAGAAGGCAGGCCATCTCCATAGGTCCTAGCCTAAACAGGAAGAAGGGCCCTCCCTCCAGTCCATCTGCTTTGGTCCAGGCTTTAGAGGAAGAGAAGATCTGCTGGACTTATTCCCCTTCCCCGCCACCATTCCCTTCTCCTTTTATGTCTTGTCTTTTTAGATTGTAAGCCTGAGGTCAGGGAACCGTCTAATTAATCCATTGTAAGCCACTCTGATAGCCTTTGGCTGAAGAGCAGGGTATAAATACTTAATAATAATAATAATAAATAAATAATATTACATGAATAATTTGTTGGGGAAGTGGTGTCCATCTGAAGATGAAGGTTTCAGGGATTTTAGTTAATTTTAGTGAACAGACACTTGCTATTTAGGATTGATTTCAACCTGCCCATTAGTCACAATAGGGAGAAATAGATCAGACTACTTCTTGTCGATATCTACATTATGTACAGAGATTATCACATAAGGGTATATAGTGTTTTACCTGAACTGGCTTAAAATTAGAAACTGGTGGCATCCTGATATTATCAGATACATTTAGCCACCAAAATTGCCACCCAGGTGCAGCCGAGCTCCATCGCCGCTCAAAGGGGTGCTCCTCACACCTCTTTTTGAAGCTGAGTTTTCTGGCTTGAAAAAATGCCCCCCAGAGCACCCCTCTGAGAGGTAATGGATCTGGGCTGCACCTGGGAGGTGATTTCGGTGGCTAAATGCATCTGATAATATCAGGATGCTGCCTGCTTCTAATTTTAAACCGACTCAAGTAATCCGCTTTATATCCTTATGCGATAATCTTCTACATATACAGATGTGTGTGTTAACTCTTTAATAATAATAAAGAGTTCTGTGCTGTAATTGCTATCATGAATTGAGGATCTGCTATAGATTCCAACCAGAATGAGGACTTCAATAATGCTTTTCCAGAACAAGTCACTAAATAATTTAAAAGGGAGAAAGAGAGCAGCAATTAGTGACCTCATTTATTTTGATATCTGCCAAAAGTCAAACATTGCCAATGATTGTAAGGTCCAACAATTTCCTCACAATGTCATTTTCCAGAAAGTGAAAGAAGGAACAAAAGGATTTTTTTTTTGTCATTATGTCTTTTGTAATATTCAATAATATATCTTAAATTATCCCTTATTTGCCTACCTGGTAGGAATCTTCTTTGATCTTCATCTATTGTTGTTTTTAAATGTGTTTTCAATTTATTTGCCAAGATTATCAAGAATATTTTGTAATCTCTATTTAATAAAGATATTGGCAGATAATTAGCAGGATCTTCTAAATGTTTATTTTCTTTAGGAATTACTACAATGTTTGCCTCTTTCCATGTCTCAGGTATTCCTTCTTCATTAATTTTTTCTATTGTTGTTTGCAAGGAGGTACTCAATTCATTCAGAAATGTTTTGTAATAAATTTATGGTAGCCCTTCTGGACCTGGAGGCTTCCCCTCCTTGCATTGCAATATAGCCTTGGTAACTTCTTCTTTTGTAATTTTCCTGTTCAAGTTTTGTTTTTTTATGTTATCTATTTGCAGTGCTTCTCCATGATTCAGATATTTTTTAAGTTTAATTTTGTATATGGGATGATCTTCATACAGTTTGTTATAATACATGTGGAATACCTCTTTAATTATTTCATGTTGTGTATGTATCTTTTCTTCATCTCTAATCCTAATTATTTGTTTTTTTTTTCTATTTTTATTTTCTCAATATATTTGAGAGCCATTTGCCTATTTTATTTGAATGTTCAAAATTTTGTTGTTTCATCCATTTCAATTTTCTATTTATTTCATTAACTATTTCTAGAGGGATTTGGTTCTTCAACATCTTTATTTCTCTAATTATTTCTTTTTTTATTTGGGTTTTCTTTTAGCTTTTCTTCTTGCTCTTTTATTAACTTGTTTAGCCTATCCATTTTCTCTTTTTTTTTTCTTGTATGCAGAATCTGCAGGACAAGCTGGCTGCAGTGATCCACAGCCACTTTGTATCTCTTACCATCAACTGGCTCAGCTTCCCTTCTTCAGGATCCTGTCTTCCTCAGTCAAGAAGACACATTGTAAAGTTGAAACCACTGCTGCCAGGCAGGCACACACACACGCATCTTGAAATATAAACATTCTTAAACACAGTATTCTCTAGGCCCTTCCCATACTCAACCTTCTGGGTGTTAACCTTATGTTGATTGGATAATGCCTGTGTGATGTATATTAACCCAGCCTCTTGCTGTCCATCGTCCACCACGTGACTATTTTCTCATGACCTAATGAATTAGCTGTGTTGTTATCAAGGCTTTTCTCATAACAAAATCTGTGTCCATGAGTTGTACCTTTGGGAAAGTTCATGTTTATGTCTGTGTAGCCATCTGGTGTTAGATTCACTTTGTTTCTCTAGATGTTGTTCTCATGAGGAAAATTCCACACACATCTCTACATTTCACCTTTGATTGTATAACCCATCCATATTCTAACAGTTATCAACTTGGCTCTAGTTCTGTCCTGACCTTCAGACCATGAATTCACATCCTGATAAGTTGGAAAATGCTCATGTACTTGACCTATTTCAGAGTAGGTTCTTCACCAATATCACATTTTTGCTTGTAACTTCTCTGAAATGCAAAATGGTGTTTGTTCTTTCTTTTTAATGCTCCTCTCCTTCCTGCGATTCATTATATTTGATCATGATAGGAAGGTAAATACTATGAGAATAATTAAAAAGCAATGTTAAATGTAATACTTCTTGATTACTCAGTCAAGATGGGAGTACTTTGTCAAACTGCATGTAAAACATTTTACATTAGGTCAAGATATTGCGGAAAATGTGAATTGTGAAAGATGTCATATTTTTCTTTCTTAATTGCTCAAATAACCTCAAATGCTAAAATATTTATCTTAGACAACTTAGAGGAATCTGTAGCTCTCCCAATTTTGTTAGATATTCTCATCATCCCTACCCATTGGCCATGCTCACTGGGGCACTTTGGAGCCCAACCACATCTGGAAAGCCACAGGTTCCGCAAACATGATTTAGAGATTTTAGTAGTCTTCCTTCAACAAATATTTTACCAGACTATATCTGATACTTCCCCAACTTCTGAGCCACCATCTCTATTTTCCACATAATCAGATAGAAAGCCTTTTCCCACTGAGATTAGGAAATCATTTTAATGCTATGATGATGATTATTGATGTAGATTTTCATTATCCATTCCAAAGCATTCTTATTTGGGGAAGCGAAGGGGTTGTGAAGAAAATGATTGCCACCTGCAATCTGCAAGGATCTCACCTGTTCTCCAAAATTATTCAAAGATAGTAGACAGAGGCACTGAAATTATATATGTAAATTTGTTTAATACCCTAAGATGAAGCTCATCTGGTTATTTAATTCATTTAAAGTAATTCATTTTTCTGCACCATCTCTTTGAATATTATGCGCTACAGCCTTCTCACTGCATCATTTGTTCTGTTTTCCCAGAATGTTGAAATAAAAATAATTGGATATGGTAAAGCCAGACTATAGTTATGTTATTGCAGATTGAGTACACAGATTAAATCTTGGAAGCCTGCTCCTCTGCTCTGCGGGAGGATCCCCAAGCTGTCTGTCTTGAAGCTGTTTCTTGCTGTAGAATGTGATCACCCAGCTTCCCAGAAACAAGCCATAGACAGCAACTAACTCCAAAGAGGCTTTAATTCTTCAGTTGCAGTATTAACAAAGAAAACTATTTACACTTTCATGTAGTTGTAGAATACAGAAAACTAAGAACAAAGAGAAAGAGCAGAACACACATGCTGCGTGCTCAGATTATTTATAGACACTTTCCATGCAGCCTCAAAACCCGGACCCTTCCTGTGATGCCTTTTTCTGTAGGTTTTTTTTTCTGGCTCTTCCAAAATAAACACCAAATCACCAGCAAAGGCTTGTAGTTTATATTCCTGCTCTTTAATCTTCATTCCTGTTATGCCGTCATCTTGCTTTAATTTATTCATTAGCACTTCCAGTACTATTATAAACAGTAATGATGATAGGTGGCAACCTTGTCTGGTTCCTTTCAAGATTTTGAACTTGTCTGTATTCTTCCATTTATAATCAACTGTGCAGATTGCTCTCTATAAATCTCATTAATCCACCAACAAAATTTGGGACCCATCTCCAATTTTTGTAAGCAGTTGCATCATAAAGTTCCAATTCACATTGTCAAATACCTTTTCTGCATCAGCAAATATTACTGCCAATTTTTTATCATTATTTTTTTCATAATACTCAATGGTGTCAATTATCAATCTGATGTTATTTTTAAGTTGCCTTGAAGGTAAAAACCCAGATTGATCATTGTGAATTCAACTTACTAAGATCTGTTTAAGTCTGTCAGCCAAGATTAATGTCATAATCTTATAGTCAGTATTCAACAGAGATATTGGTCTGTAATTTCCAATTTCTTTTACATCTTTGCCTTCCTTTGGTATTAATGTAATGTTTGCATTCTTCCAAGTATCAGGAATCCCATCTAACAACATTATATTTAAAGTTTTTAGTAATGGGGTTTTTGTTTTTATTTATACATGTTTTATAATACAATGCAGAGAAGCCATCTGGACCAGGAGCCTTATCATTTTTTTAATTTCCCAAATGCTTGAGTTAATTCACTCTCAGTAAGTTCTGCATTTAGAAATCTTTGTTGTTCCATTTTTATTTTATTAATCCTTTGTTTATCTAAGTATTGACTTATTTCTTCAGAATTAGTGTCTTTTGCTTTATATAGTCTTGTATAATATCTCTGGAATGCATTCTGGATTTCTTCTTGTACATGTATCATTTTGTCTCCTTTTATTTTGGTAATTGTTCTTCTACCCTTTTCTTTTCTTAATCTGTACACCACCCATTTCTTGGATTTATTTGCGGATTCAAAATGTCTTTGTTTAATAAATTTCATTTTCCTCACGATTTCTTCTGCTAGTATTTTATCAAGTTGTTTTCTGAGTCACTGTAGATATTTATTTTTTCCATCACAGGTAGGATCTGTAATGAGTTCTAATTCCACATTATGTATGTCCTTTTCTGGTCTTTCCATATCTATGGAATGTTGTCATTTCATTTCTGCACCTCTTTGTATCATTATTCCTCACATCACAGCCTTGCTGGCATCCTATACAGTTTTGGCTTAAATTGAATCAGAGGTATTTTCTAAAAAATATTGTGAATGGAGAGGGATCTTACAATCCCCTTATGTCCTGGAATGGCAGTCCTGTGGAGAGCCCTGTCTCACAGGACTGGTCACCCTGCCATTGCCACCAGAAGTCCAGAATTTTAAAAAGGTTAAGAAAGGGGGAAAAATTAAACCTGTCACTGCTGGGAATAATATTGACAATAAAAATGGTAAAAAAAATTACCAAAATTATTGTTCTTGCTTCAAATATTATCAGTTATAAACAATAAAAACCCCTTTGTAAAATGGCATAGAAACATCACAAAATGTATATGGCAAGGGAAAAAGCCCAGAATAAGACTAAAAATATTGCAAGATGCTCATGAAAGAGGAGGGCTAGCATTACCAGATTTCAAAATATACTCAGAAGCTTGTAGTCTTTACTGGATTAAAAAATGAATGAAATTAGAAGATGGAAGACTATTAGAATTTGAGAGTGAGGGATTAAAATTTGGGATAATGCTTATTTGGCCTATGACAAAGAAAGAAGAAACCAACTATTTAATTGTCACTCTATCTCATTTAAAAGTCCGGAAAACATAAAAATAGAATAATGAATAAAATTCCAATGTGGCTATCCCTGCAAGAAGCCTTCCGTAGAAGAGATATATAAAGAAGAGAAGTGACGTATTTACAATGATATTGTAGAAAAACAGGGAGAGAAAATATCAATATGTAAGAAACCTGCAAGAAGACACTGTATATCATTAAGATGTTTTATTAGTTTTATTTGTGTTTTTTATACTGGCCGAATGGCTGTAATAATAATAATAATAATAATAATAATAATAATAATATGTAAGAAAGAGACAAAAGGTTCAATCTAGGATGGTTTCAATATAGACAAATTTATGAAGGAGTGATAATGGATATAAAAAAATATGGCTTAGCAGATAAGAAAACTGAAACTGAAGAGATATTACTTAGTAATAAAAAGAAAACAATAGGACAATTATATAAGAAATGATTAGAATTCCAAATGGAAGAGGAAGTAGTTAAAGAAACAATTATCAAGTGGGCAATTATCAAGTGGCATCCAATTCAATTGACACAATGGGAGAAATTATGGAACAAAGCAATCAATTTTACAGTATCCCCAAAATTAAAAGAAAACTGGTATAAAATGTACCATAGGTGGTATCTATCCCCAGATGAATTGGCAAAAATTTATAAGAAATCTAATAATAAGTGTTGGAAATGTGGTGAATCACCTGGAACATTTTATCATTGTTGGTGGGGTTGTAAACTAGCTAAGGATTATTGGGAAATGATTAGTTTAACAATCAGTGAGATAATAGGATGAAACATAGAAATGAAGCCAGAAATATTTTTATTAGGAATGTTAGATGAACAAATGGAGAGGAAACATGGAAAATTTTGTTTTATTTATTAACTATTGCAAGAATCACTTTTGCACAGAACTGGAAAAAGAAAACAATTCCAACAAAAGAAGACTGAATGTAGAAATTATTTGAAATTAGAGAAGCCGACAAACTAAGGACCTTATCCCACGCTGCTCTCAAAAGTGGCAAGAAAGCGATATGAGCATCATTGCAGTACTATAGCGCTAGTATAAATATGGCGCTAGCGCTATAATAGCACTATGGATAAGCTCGCGCTATTGCAATGCCCGCTGAAACTGACATTCAAAAGAATGCGATTGATGTTGCATTCCGAGCGGTTTCTTGCTGGATTCTGAGTGACGTCGTGTAATCACACGGAAAACTATAGCGCTATAGCGCCCGATTCTTATCGGATTCTGAGCGACGTCGTGTAATCACACGGAAAACTATAGCGCTATAGCGCCTGATTCTTAGCGGATTCTGAGCGATGTCGTGTAATCACACGGAACACTATAGCGCTATAGCGCCTGATTCTTAGTGGATTCTTGCTGCTTTTGGCCCCGTGGGATAAGGTCCTAACACAACATTGGAAGGTAAAACATTGGAAGGATTCAATAAAGAATGGGAATTGGTAATTAAGTTTGTGAGAAAACAATGGGGAGAAACAGCAGTTATAAGTTTGATGTTTTATATATGATGTTGTAAAAATAATGATAGATAGATAAATGTAATGGTAAGAAAAATGTATAAGGTTGCACAAGATTAAGATTGCAGTATAAAAGGGGAAAATTACAAAGGATCAAAAAGAAATTAAAAAGGAGTTAAATGATTCAAATAGACAAAGTGGTAATAAAGTCATGAAAATGGAGAAATAAGAAGTTCACAATCTAATAAACAAGACGATGATGAGGAAGTTAAAGGTAAAGTTATGTAAAGTTTTTGTTCTCTCTTGTTTAGTAAAGTTAAATATAAGGCTTCTTTGTGTTGTTATTTTGCTTTGGGTTTTTTTGTTTTGGTTTTTTTCCCTTTGGTCTATTAGATAAGGGGGAAATATGTAAGAGGGAAAATAAGTAAAGAAGGATAGAAAATGAAGGTAAAAAGTAAGATTTTCAGAAAGATAAAGTAAGTGGTAGAAGGTAGGAGTAGGTAGGAAAGGACAGAAAAAATAAAATAAAAGAGTTATATTAAGGGACTAAGAAAAAAGAACAAATGTATTAAAGGAAAGAGAAGGAATAGAGAAAGGATTAGGAAAGTTATGGAAGGGATTTTAGAAGAAGGTATGAAAGAGAGAAGGGGTAGAGATAAGGAGATAAAGGCAGAATGTGTTTGTTATATATGTGTTTTAGATTTGTTTTTTACTTGGGTTTTTTGTGTTTGTAAGCATGTTGGATTGAACAGTTGTTATTGTACAAGAAAGCTAATAAAATATTTTTTTAAAAAAAAAATAGAGGCACCAGATCCTATCTTGGAAGCTAAGCAGGATCAGCCCTGATTAGTACTCGACAGAAGGCTGCCAACGAATTCCAGGGGCTCTAGGCTATATTTTAAAGAAAGGAACTGGCAAAACCACCGTCAAGTATTCCTTGCCTACGAAAACCGTATGAAATTTATTAGGTCATCATAAGGTTGAAGGCACACACACATACACATTGCTTTTGAATTATTTTATATTGTTTGGTTTTTTGAAAATTTTTATTAAGGCTTTTTAACTTATTCTTTTTGGAAACTGCTTTGGGGATCATTCTGGGAGAAAGGGGGCATATAGATGAAAATGATGATGATGACAATGACAATGATGGTGATGATAATAACTGCTAAGAAGACTCATTTTCAATCTTCACTATAATTTTACCATACTTCAATAAGCCTGGGTGAAAAAGAATAATTTCTAATTTTCTAGAGTATAAATCATTTCCGTTAGAAGGGTTGCTGGCACTTGGAAGTGTTATCTATCTCAATTTTATTTCTGCTTTCTTTTATAAAAACCTCCAGTTGACCTTCTTGGATGAAAAAATATTGAGCCTGCTGATTTGGGCTACTTAATGGTGAAATTTTATGCTTTGATTGAAGGCTCTCTGATTCCACTTGCAATATATGGCATATTAAATCAGTGGTAGGTTTTTAAATCTTTTCTCCAGTGATCTAGTGACATGATTTGTTATTTCTATGTAATTTGGATTTAATTAACCATATATTTTATCTAGTCCTACCACAAAGTAAACAGAATGTGTATCTCTCTCTCTCTTCCCTCAGTGTTCTCTTCTTCCTCACCTCTCTCTCTTTCTCCATGTCCTCCTTCCATCCCAGAAGGATCTCCCTCAACCTTGGCTGCTTGCCCTAGTACCCATTCCCTGGTATTACCCCTCCTGTCCAACTGTCCCTGTTTTATTGTCTGCCCTCCAAACTCTCCCCTCTTAGCAGCATCCTCCCATTGTCCTCCTCCAGAGCTGCCTCCCTCTGCTGTTGTCTCCCTGCACACCTCTCCATCTTGCTGTCCTCTTCTTTCAGCATTTCTCCTTTCGGCCATCACTTCTGCATTCCACCTCCCCCTTTCTCTCACTCTTCCTCCTTTTATCCTCCTTTTTTTACTCTACCCCCTACTAGACTGTCTCTTGCTCATAGCCACCCAGGTGTATAACCATGTCACCTTTCTCACTTTGACTTCCTCCTGGCCTCCCATTGTGGGCAGGTAGGTTCACAGGGTTGGGTGAGCATCCCAGTTTCTCCACACGTGTGCCACAATCCTCTATTGCTGGCTGAAGAACTCCTGAGTATGAATGCTGGATGAGCAGATCAGAATAGTTCTCCATAGCTCAATAAGGGACTACTGAGCTTGCTCAGTGGCAAGATTAGACTCAGATGGTGACAGCATGGCTCTTGCACCAAACACAGGGTTGCCATATCCCCAGATAGCCAATTATTACCCAAGTTATAAGCATGCCTCCCAGTTTGGACCATTATTTGTTTAAGATTCCAAGCTTGCAAGCTTTTTTTTT
>CM034711.1:22605316-22618875 GCA_020142125.1 Phrynosoma platyrhinos | reverse complement strand
CGGCAGGACCGGCCTGGGGCCAGTCCAAAGGCCTCGAGGGGCCACATTAGGCCCCCGGACCTTAGGTTGCCTACCCCTGCTCTAAACCAAGGAGCACACTTCATAGATGAAACTAAAGAGTTTATTAAAAAGACCAGTACTGTAGCACATCCTTTGCCAGATCTGAATTAATAAACTTTCATTTCTATAATCCCCTCAGACTTTCCTCCCTCCACCCTTCCACATTTTATTCCCACTGAGTGCTAGAAGGATATATTATCTTGGTTCACATACAATAATCCCTTGCAACTCCTCACTCCCTCCTCATACATTCATGTTCCCAACATGGCTACAACACAGACAAGTAGACAGAGCTATGGGGGCAACTCTGGCCCATAGCAAATGCAATGATATAATCTGATGGAAGGCAGTCAACAGTCAAGATCCAGCTCTATTCCAGTTTGTTTATGTTATCTCCAATAATCTGATTGAAGAAGAGGATTATTGACAAAATGGCACATTTGTTTTGTACTATCAGCACATGGGTTTTGATTGGATCAGATAGGACAGCTGAAGTCTAGAGAGAGAATAAAAGAAGCCAAGATGAGATAGCAATCAGACCATTCTGCCAGTCTCCATTGTAAGAAGAGTCACTTATGATGTAGCCTTCAAGCTGCTGTTCTTGATAAATGATAAACTAGGCAATCATGCTGGTAAAGATAGACATGCTACTAAGAGAGAGAAAATCTTTGCTCTCATCTAGGCTAAACTAAAATAGATATATGTCCAGGTAAGATGCTTATAGAGGTAACAGATGCTGTAGATTAAACAGTGCCCTTGGATGACTGTGTGTTCACAGATGTTTATTTAATGATTAATAAAGTGGGCCCTTGGTAGCTACTGAGTTTGGTTCCAGGCAACCATCTCCAGTCATACCAAATCTGTTCATGTCCCGTTATGCACAATGACATAGTAAAATGGTGTCCCTTATAAAAAAGGGCAAAAATGAAGGTTTGCTTTTGGGATTTTTTTTTCCAAAAAAATATGTTCAAATCATGGATGGTTGAATCCATCGAGACAGAATCTGTTGATATGGAGGGCTGACTGTATTTCAAAAGATGAGAGTGTGCTCCTTAATGGATTTATGGCTGTTATATGGTTTAAGATGATAACTATTCTATGTGATTAATATAGGAAATCCTGGTAGAGAGATAGAGAGAGAGGTTCCAATGAAGGTGTAATGTCTTACCATATCATGTAATATAATGGAATGGAATGAAAGCAAAACACCCAGATATTCTTATATATCAGTACTGCATATAATAAACAGTCTAAAAGATTACAAAAGGGCCTGCTTAGTTTCCCCTATAAACACCCTGAGATTCTAATACTTAAAAATGTTTAGGTGGAGTGTAGATGTTAACTCTGCCTGTCTGTTTTTCCCCATCATCATGAGTTAGATGTAGCCAGAAGGTATAATGATTTTTTTTTTTTTTGGGAATATATTTAGAAAATAGTAAATTTTAAAAAAACAGCTTTTTTGTCACTGTTGAGAAACCCTGATGAGAAGAATCATGGGCCTTTGCAGTTACAGACATATTCTTTGCAAAATTTGTACTTTTGTTGTTTTGTACAGAAGACAGCATTTTCTGCACAAGAAACAGTATTTTCTGTGTGGAAAATAATATTTCAGAAGAGAACTAGTAATTCCTGCACAGAAAAATGCTTTTTTCTGTGGGCAAAAAATGCTGTAATTGGGGATGTGTTCTCTGTAAAATTTACATATGTTTGATCTGCATAGAAAACGATGTCTTCTGTGCAAATCAGCTGTGTGCAAATTTTGTGCAGAACAAGTCCTGAGTTGCAAATAGCCCTTGGAAAGTAGCCTGCATTGAGTTTCTTCACCTCCTCTTTGAAAGGACATATCTCCTTAGCAAGATCAACTTGGAATTTTTGTTTTAATTGCCTTAAATAGTCCATTATTTCTGTATTCCTTTTTATTTTCTCCTCTATTGCATCTTACACTTTCCCTTTCTCCAGAGGCCATCTTACCTTCCCAGTGCCTTCCATCACTTCAGTCAGTAAAGTCACTTTCATCCTCTGCCTTTGCTTCATTTCACCAATGTTCTGTTGATGATCTTTCCTCCATTTTTTGCTTAAATAATCTCTGTTCTATATCTCTTTCAAGTTAGTTATTAAGCAAAAAGAGAGTAGAGAGATATGATTATGTCACCACTGCCAAGACAGAAAACCTTTTCACCCAAAGAAGAGTATAGTCAAATACAGATCCTGGGTTTCACAAAAACTTATTTCATCAAGTTCAGAGAAATACTGAGTAGAATCCTATGGTTAGTTATGCTAAAGAAAAAGGCACCCAACAAGTTCATGAAGAAGGAATTGGTAAAAGCGCAATCACAAACTGACACTGGCTGAGCTGAGATTGGCTAGGAAAGCAGAAAGTAACAAAAAGGGGGTTTTCAAATACATTTGCAATAAAAAGAATGAGAAATGAAATTGTGGTGCTGCTGCTCAGCAAGGATGGTAAAATGCTAACAAATCACAATGAAAAAGTAGAACTGCTCAACACCTATTTTGTTTTGGCTCCCTCTCCCCTCCCCAAAGAGAATTGCATGCTTCCATGCATAAGCAGAGAAACTTGGCAAGGAATCCAGTTTGCAAATCAAGATTGATAAGGAGTTAGTCAAGGATCAATTAGTTAACTTAATATTCAGATTTGTAGGAGCAGATTAACTGCATCTCAGAATATTGAAAAAGCATGCTGATGTATGCTCAGAAGCACTTGCCATAATTTTGAGAAAACTAGGAGAACAGATGAAGTGCTAAAAGTGTAGAGACAAACAAACATTTTTCCTTTCTCAGAAAGAAAGAAAGAAAGAAAGAAAGAAAGAAAGAAAGAAAGAAAGAAAGAAAGAAAGAAAGAAAGAAAGAAATTCAAAGAACTACATGCCAGACATCCTAATCTCAATATTAGGAATAAATATTAGAATGGATTATACAGGAGTCTGTTTACAAGTATCTTGATGACAATGTAGTGATTAGTAGAAGCCTTCATGGGCTTGTGAAGAACAAATCCTGCCAAACTAATCTTTTTTAATTACATCATTTGTTTCATAGATGGTAGAAATGCTGTGGGTGTCATTTATCTGGAGTTCAAAAAAAGCATTTCATAAGGTCTCCTATAATATTTTTATTAGCAAATGGACTAAATATGGTATAGATGGAAACACATCAGATAGATCTATGTCTGGTTTGAAAACCAGTTGTCATCAGTGCTGGTGCTTCAAACTGGAAGGAGATCTCTAGTGGAGTGCTGTAGGGTTCTATCTTGGGGCCAACACACTTGAATATATTTATCAATTATTTATATGGTGGAGGGAATCTTTTTGAAATCTGTAGGTGATACAAAGTGGAAGAAGTATCTAACAGACTGGAAGACAGGCACAGAATTCAAAAGGACTTTGATAAACTAGAAAATTGAGCTGAAATCAATACAATGAAATTCATCAATACAGGGAAACCATCTGGACAACTGCACAATTCCCAACCATATATAAAAGGACCAAGAAGAAATCTTTACACATAAATGCCTGGGAGAAAATCAACCAACTGCATTACCTTTGCTGCACAGATATAGAGTTCCCCATATACTACAGCCAAAAACAAGTCATTGAGCAAATCCCTCTCTTTGAAACCCCACTGTATTGTGGGTATATTATTAATCTGTGCTGTAGCAATACATTTACTGGGAATAAATATAAGAAATATCCCAGAATACATGTTGTTATACACTCAAAGTTATTACAAAACATAGAGATAGAACCTCTCTCTCCAGGGCTGCAATGTTTTGTTTTGTTTTTGTTTTTGCAGCCTTCATGGTGCCCCAACTACTTCTGATATCTTCCTCATCAGAATGGTTGCTGCCATTTTGTCTACATAAAGACCTGAGGAACTGACATCATTATTGGACTATATAATTATCAATTTAAAATAACTGAAATAAATCAGCATTAAAAAAAATCTAAAAGCATGAAAGTACAATGATTAGTTTCCAGCCCACTTTCTCCTAATTTTCTTTTGATAGTGCTAAAGAACCAATTAACAACTGGCAAAGTAGAGCTATCTATAAAAGTTGTACCTTGTACAATGAATAGTTTAATGGGGAAGTTTGGCAGAAAATCAATGAGCTCCTTAGGTACTCTAGACATCCATTTCTTTCACCCTTTTCATTGGACTTTTGACATATTTTTAAAAAATCATTCTGAATGCACACATGCACGCATACTATGCTCTGGGCAAGACTAAATTATATATGATCTGTCATATATATATATATATATATATATATATATATATATGCATGGACAGAGAGAACACTGCCCCTTTCAGCCTTCTTAGCACACCTGTTCGATGTCATGACACCAGGTATCCATATATGGATGGTTCAAATATGATATTTCTTGGTGAGTGCCTTAGATATTCTGCTGTGTTGGAAGCCTCAGAAAAACTGAAGCCAACATATGTGGTTTATAAATGCTAGTTAAATAATATGCTTTTAAGTTGAGATGAATAAACAGTTAAAGATGGTCTTAGGCAAATCAACTAATAGAAAATTGCCCAAGCTGCAATATCCAAAATCTCTTTATATATAATACCACATTTGCTCCAGCAGAAATTATGTTTGGACACCATTATATTTTTCCAGGAAGAAACTGTCTATTTCAACTAAGTCCTGTAGATGCTTTGTTGTGATGCACAAATGTGTGTGCAAATCTGTCTTTCCACGAAGAACACAATTTTCATGGAGGAAAAAACAATTTTCCAGAAACCTGTGTGGGGTGGGGGTTTGTGTGAAAAACACTGAGTTCGTGTAAAAAATAAATGGATATCTGGACTCGGAGGGGAAAGATTTCGGTGGAAAATGTGAAGTTTTGCACAATTTTAATGCATTCTGCACATAACATTTTCCTTCTGGATATGTGCAAAATGAACAAGATTTTCATCACTGTATTATTTTTTTCTGACTACATTTCACAAATGTCAAGAAATTAAATTTTGACATGTGAGTGGAAACCATACAAAAGGAAATAATCTTTCCATATCTATGTCTGCAATGTCCCTACAGCATTGCAGGCAAGGTGTGTGCAGCAGATGGTGAAAAAGGAAGGCACCATTTTGCTTCTAATTTCATGTCCCAAAGGGGAATTCTCTAGATACACTTTTTGAAGCAGAGCACATTTTTAAAGTCATGACAAGAAACTGTGATAATGGGCCTTCCCATTATCTGGGCAATACGCTGAGAGAAACCGCTGGGGGAATAGTCTCCCCCCAAGTAAGCAAAGGGTTAGTGATAGTTATATTTTATTAGAATCTGCATCATGAAGAAGTCAAAGGCCAGTGGGATGGCCAGTTGGACAGCAGTTCGAGATGCTTCCAAGGAGAAGTTATAAAGAGCTTCAGGGACAATGCAGTGAGAGAAGAACAAAAAAGGACAAAAAGGTTAAGTGCCTGCAACAACAATGGGGAGCTATGCTGAGGCTTGACAGAGCATCCAGATTCCTACCTCATCTCCCCATGAACATCCAGAGACCCAGAATTCCATCTATAGTCATGAGTAGCTAAGAAATGTTTAGGGCTTATTTTTATTTTGTGAGCTTGGCTGAATAGGATTAAGATTATTCTGAAATATGTAACTTCTCTCAGGGCTTGAGCAGATGGGCAAGATAGCCTGTGCTATTCTCACCCCGGTGCTTGCCTGGGTGAATCGGATTAAGACTGGGTCAGTGTGGGGATGGGCAGGTGTTCATATGCGCATTGCCTCACCTAGCCAGGACCCAGGGCCACTTCTTACCTTACCAACATGTGAACCATCCAAGAAGCCCCTAGACACTCCATCTGATGCAGAAAGCCTCACTGCATTGTCCCTGAGGCTCTTTATAACTTCTCCTTGGAAGCATCTCGAACTGCTGGCCAGGTGTCCCATGTGGCCAGGTGTCCCATTTCCATGTCAGACAGCGCAACTGGGGGTCTTTTCAGATACTTGTGCACCAACAAACTAAGGATAAGGGGGCTGTCAGAACAGCCCAATTTTGCCATGGAGTTTCTTAGTTCCATGCAAAACTAGGGCTATTTTACCCCAGGGAAAAGGCTTTTTAACCCAGGGCCAGACTGATCCATGTCTGGATGCTCCACTATGATGGTTTGGCTTGCATCACCTCAACTAGATGACATGAGGCCATTTGACCTGTGAAGACAACCCCTAAGTGGTGTTAGTGGACGTCCTCCATTTTTATTATATATTTTAGCCATGTGGAGTTCCCTATGACCCCAGCCTGACCCTTGGGAGATGGCAGCCATAATCCCCTAGATGTAAGGTCATGTAAGCAAGGTGAAGTTGCATAAGACCACTAAAGATTTCCTGGACAGGCAGGTTTGGGGAGTTGCCCTTGGGAATATCCCATTATGTTGGAAAAGATACCTAATGGTGCTTGTTTGTTTTAGTCTCACACTAGATGGGACAGTGATCAGATTTGATTGCACCCATTTTCGCTAGCTTCCCTTCCTTGATAGTTTTGAAACCAAATGTATTGTTTAGACTATGCCCAGACTTAAGTAAACAATAGTAAACCAATCAAGCCTTTGTCCACCTATTGTTTAACTCATGGCTAGAAGGCAGAAATCTCCCTTAAAAACCCCTGGATTTTAGCAGACCTCGTGCTACCTTGGAAGTGCATGCTGAAACTCTGTCAGTCTGTGCTCTGAGATAGTTCCCACAACCCCCTCTCTTGCCGGTCATGCCCCTTCCACTGAACTCATCCTCATTCGCCGCCAAAAGCCCAGAGGAGTCCCTCAGGTGTGAGTATACCTCCCTCTATCCTGGTTTCCCTCTTGCCTCACCCGCTCTCACTCTTTCCCGCTCATTCTTCTAGTGTGTGTGTGTGTGTGTGTGTGTGTGTGTGCTGCATTTGGATGTTTGCTTATTTTTGTCAAATAAATATTTTAGACTTTAATTGGAGTTGGGTCCATTTCAGTGTCTTTCCCAGCCAGAATTCTTAAGTCTCCCGTAGACAATTGGATAAGATCTTAGAAGCGAAGTTGGGCGCTTCCCTCTCATTTGAGCTAATTATAAATTCCCCAAAATTAGGTCTTGGTTTCCCAACAGTGGGCCTGAAGGGAAGGTGCCCTTCCTGAAGAAAGATATCTTCTACAAATGTAGATTTCTTGCTTAAAATAAAGATTTTCCTTAAAGTACTTCTCTATTTCACACTCTTTCTTGTGTGGCAGCTAAGTTTACATGCCATCACAGGGTCCCAACCTACTCAAACATCTGTAAGAGAGGACACATGAAGCTTACAACAGAAACCTGTCAGAACAGCTAGAACAGATTAAAGCAACGACAACATACCTTTATTTCAGCCAACAGGTCATTAGGCAAAACAGATTAAAGCATCCACTCATATGAACAAAAGCAAATAGTGCATGGAGCAATGTGTGGAGGAACAGGGAAAACAAATCTTAACTTCCTAAGCACAAAATCAGGAACTACATGAGGAAGGCCAGCAAACACGCAATTGTTTAGAGCCAACTGTGTATTTTAACATTGCTGCACTTTGGCACACAATCAAGCAAGCTTCCTGTTGTAAAATCTGTACTCATACTCTGATTAATATAAACATAAAGTGAGTCTTACAGTATGAGTAGGCAAGCTGAGTAGTCACTAGGAGCACAAATGGCTTCTCAAATTCCAAAGACCACTGGAAGACTGGTCCCATTTTCTTTTTCTTTTCTTTTTTTTACTGGAATATTCATTACAAATACAAAGGCAGGGAGAAAATGAAAAGAAAAGGAAGCAGAAGATGGTACAATAGAAGAAGGGGATGGTACAATAGGCATAAATATTAATATAAGTTGACCATATGTATCCCAAAAATCCTGCTTGAAGTCTACACAGATAAAAAAGACCCTCTGACTATGAATAATCAATCTTTATCCTTCCATTCCTGGATTAATAATATTTTTTCTAAGTAAGGATATTCTCCATCAGTTTCACAAAATTACAATTGAAAGTGCCTACAAAGATTTTTTTTTTGTTTTAAAAAAATATATATTGCAATGCATTTAGCCAGAAACAAACGAGTTTTGACACAGTCATATCAGAAGAAAATATTATCTGCAGTATCTAACCAAAAGAGTAGGGTAGAAGAGTTGATATAAAACCTTATCTTAAAGGAATCATTTTTAACTCATAAAAAGAAAAAGACCAATGTCTTGAGTTCCATAGAGCTTCCAGGATGCTACAACTTCATACTGTAGCTCTATGTCCTGGGCTGAAGTTGCTACTTTAGAGTTGTCATTTGTCCCAGAAAACCTGGAAGATCCTGGATTAGTAATAGCAAGAACATTTCTATACCACTTATCAGTGCACTCAAGCACTCCCTAAGCAGTTTACAATGTGTAAGCTACTTGCCCCCAACAAGCTGGGTACTCGTTTTAGTGACCTCAGAAGGATGCAAGCCTGAGTCAGGCTTGAGCCCTTGGCTGGCACTGAACTCACAACCTTGCGGTTTGTGAGTGAGTGGCTGCAGTACAGGCATTTGACCACTGCGCCACCAGGGATCCATTTTTAGGGACTAAAAAAAATATCCCAGTTGGCTGGGCCAGTTGAAGCAGTAAATCCTGGGTGTCTCCTTCATCACAGGCATAGCATTGATATCTTATTCTTCCATTCCCTCTCCTCTTCCCCAAAAGGGCCCAGAAGGTGGGAAAAGAGATGAGAAGAAATGGCCTTATGTTATGTGGTGATTTTGTTGGGAGCTTGAGCTTTTTGTTCAAACAGCCTAGAGAGAGTAAAGGGAGTCCCTTTACTCTCTGAGGCTGCTTGGAAGGCTCTCACTCTCTTCACAGCAGCTAAGGGAAAAAAGAAGGGGGAAATTGCTCTTAGCTTGGTAGTATATCCACAGGTAGCTGTGTTAACCATATAGCAAAGTACAATAACATCCAAAATCCATAAAACAGTAATAACTTTATTTGACTAAGCAAAATGGACAAAATACATACAGTTTGAAACATAATGGTAGAAAAGGTTCAATGATTAATGTGTTGAACTTGAATAACCAGAGTGCAAATTAATAATACAGCTTTGTGTAGTAGTAACTCCTATTGCCTGGGAGAGCATCTCTTCTTTTGCTTCCCTTGGATGAGCAAGATATTGTCATGCTCTCAAATGCTGTATCTGTTTCTTCTGCTGCCATCTTCTGTAGGAGGTTTGAAAATACAGTGCACCTCAACAGCTGCTGTTGGACCTATCACAATGCTCTCAAATGCTCCTCTTTGAAAACCACAAATGGGAGGGGACTGTGCACTAGGTAAATGAACAGTGACAAATGCCAAAGGACTTCTCTTGGTGTGTCTAGACCTAGGGGGTAGAATGAAAATTATTGGACTAATAGTTTGTATTTTCTGTTTCTTATATAGTGTTGTTTATTAACTTAAATAAATACTACAGCTGCACACACAACCCAAATGGGAGATCCCAGGTTCCTGGGTGGAGTGGGCTTGAGCTGGAACTTAACAGAAACAAAGTATATTCAGTTGTCCAGGAGAAAGAAAAAGATTGAACACACAAAAACAAGTGCTTCCTCCAACAGCACTGTCTACTTTAGCTCTGCCTAAATAGGAAGCAGAGTAAACCAGGCTCATAACACAGTGACATACATTCCAACATTTGTGAATGAAAATAGGGACATAATGTCGTTTTTCCCCTCCAATCAATTACTTCATCAGTCCTTCATCCCCATTGTTACATACTGCTGAACACTTTCTGGTGTCTATAGAAAACTGTGCATTAGCCTATCTTGCAATAATTAAGAGACAAGACAGCATTGATTCTTTCAGTAAAAAACTGTGCTTGTCCTATCATTTGTTACAATTTTAACTTGTATGATGAACATATTGCATGTAAAACAGGATTAGACTCAGATGAAGGTGGCATGGAAATTGGAGGAAGGAACATCAATAATTTAAGATATGCAGATGACACCATACTACTAGCAGCAAATAGCAAATAATGATTCCTGAAGAATGATTCAAGGGAGCAATTCAAGGGAGAAAGTGTAAAGGCAGGGTTACAGCTGAACATTAAGAAAATATATATAATGAAAGATGATGTTCATAACTTAAAGTAGATGATGAAGACATTGAATAGTTCAAGATTTTCCATACCTTGGCTCACTCATTAATCACAATCACAGCAGTCAAGAAATCAGAAGACTCGGAAGGGCATGTGTAAAGGAACTAGACAAAATCCTGGTGTAAAATATATCATTGATTACTAAATTTAGTATTGTCCATGCCATCATATATCCAGTTTCTGTGTATGGTTGTGAAATCTGGACAGCAAAGAAAGCTGATAAGAAGAAAATCAACTCATTTACAATATGGTGGTGGAGAAGCATTCCATGGATACCATAGACTGGTAAAAAGACAAATAAATGGGTCCTAGAGCAAATCAAACCTCAACTCTCTCTAGAAGACAAGGTCACTTAACTTGTTGTACTTTGAACATATCATGAGAAGACTTGACTCACTAGAAAAGATAATAATGCTTGGGCAAGGTAGATGGCAGTAGGAAAGGAGGAATATTGCATAGACTCAATCAATGAATCCTGGGTCCTGAGCCTGCAAAGACCTCTTGGGGGTCTCTCATTCATTGAGATTGTAATTAATATTGTGCTATAGACATATGGTGATTCTACCCATAATCCACACCCCAACATTTCACCTTAAAAACACACTTCAGTGTCTTTACACTTTGAGACATGCCTCTGAAAAATTGTGAATGGCTGTGGGATTTTTAATTTTTTCGCAAGGGAGAGAAAGATTGGTGCTTTGTTGTTGTTTTCCATTTTGCTCATTTTTCTACAAAAATACCCAACAGTTTTGCATTTAAAAATTGATGATGCTTATTTTATGCAAGAGGCAGCATTTTTCAAATAAGCAACATTTCATTGCAAAATACAATGCTGTTTAATGTAAACAAAAATTTCACAAAAATTGCCAAATGGGGGAGAAAGATAAAAAATGTGTTATGTGCCCAGCCAGGGGAAAAACATTCTTTTTTTTCATTCTCACATGGAGAAGGAAGGAAGGAAGGAAGAAAGAAAGATAATGGAGAACATGAAAGCTCCCTGTGAGAACATTTCAGCTTTCTCATCTGTTATGTGCTGCTGTTGTTGTTATCTGCCTTCAACCCCATGAGTGAGACACCTCCAAGATCCCCTGTCTTCAACCATACTGCTCAAGTCCTGCAGGTCCAGGGCTATAACATCTTTGACTGAATCTATTCATCTAGTATGTGGTCTTCTTCTCTTTCTACTACCCTCTACTTTTCCTAGCATTATTGTCATTTCTAATGAGTCATACCTTCTCGTGATGTGTCTGAAGTATGACAGTCTCAATTTGGTCATCTTGGCTTCCAGGGAGAGTTCAGGCTTGATCTATTCTAAGACACATTGAGTTATCCACAGTATCAGCCTTCTTCACTGCCCCCCTCTCACATCTGTACGTGTTGATGAGAAATACAATTGCTTGGACTATCATAACTTTAATGTTCAGTTTTATGTTTTTGCTCTTTAAGTTATCTTGTGTTGCCTTAAAATTGCCTGCAGTGGCTTGTCCCTCCCATCAACACAGAGAAAGAGAGCGAAAAGAAGAAGAAGAAGAAGAGTTCACATTTTGCAAAAGGAACTGCCAGGGTTATTACCATAATCTAAGTGACCTTCTTTTGCCTTTCCTAGCACTTGCAATCTTACTTCCCAAACTCCCATAGTCCCTCAAAATACAACTTATTGCATTACAGAAAGTTTGCATTCTGAGCATGTACATTGTGAAAATTGTACTGTCATTACTCTGAATGTATGCTCTTATACCTATAGCAAAATGCTATGAGAAGTTGATGAAAAATAGATACTGAGTAAATGGGAAGTTTTCAGTTCATTTTAGCTTTCTTGGAGCATACTAACATGACCTGCAAATAATTCTTTCTCTGCATCAGCTTTCACATCTTTAGACCATCTGAATTGTCAAGTGATATTACCCAAATGACAAGGCAATTAATCAGAAGACTGCAAAATGTGTGCCTTTAGAAGGCAAGCATTGCTGAGAGTTAAGCATACAAGGGACACAATTTACATTAATAAGTGACTGTTTACAACTTCAAGTGATTTCCATAAAAGTCTGTTTGCTTTTCATAATAGAAAAATGAAGAGTGGATTGTCATACAGGATAAAGAGCTTTTTTTTCTGCTATATTCATTTTGGATAAAGGGTTGAACTTGAACAGTTATAAGGAACCAAGGCATGGGATTATATATTCCAGTGTCTGCTTTTTGAAAGGTTTGAGGAGGAGAAGACAAGGTTATAGGAAGCAAAGGTAGGAGTCTCTAGGGGGGGAAGCAGACGAGAGCTTCCCAAACGCCCTGGGCCGGCGCGCCGCGGGGCCGCAGCCTCCGCACCTCGGCGCACCGGCGGCGACCCTGGAAGGAGCGCTAAATCAGCGCTCCTTCCTCAAGACAGCGAAAGTGCGCACTATCAGCGTCGGGCGCACTTTCGCTGTCTTTTCCGCCGCGGCGCGTTCGGCTGCCGCGGCGTGAGTTCTCCCCCGGAGCGCCGGCCGTGCGGAGGGCCGGCGACTCCGAGGGCGACCTCAGGGAGAGGAAGGGGCGCCGAACGTGCGGCTGCCCCTCCTCTTCCAAGCCTCCAAGACGACCCAATTAGTCGTCTGCTTCCCCCCTAGGTCTTGAAATTATTACAGTCTGGTTATACAGCAAAGTCTGGACTTCTATGATCTGGGTAGTGCTCTGCATCTGATTCATAGGATAGCCTTTGGCAAGTAATTTATTCCACCTGTCAACTGATTATAAAAACTTCCAACCAGCTAGGAGAGTGAATAATTATCAGGCATTTGTTCAACCTCTGGTGAATAAGGTAAGCACAAAGCACAATTTACTGTAGTGATTGTGAAGAAAGAAATGTTGGCAATAATTGGGATAGGAAGGGGAAATATAAATTAAATGGGATTTTATGGGTGTAAGAATATTTAGGGCCAATGCGGACAGCCCGTAAGAGGCAGCTCTGTGCCGCCCCTGGGAGCACCAGATTGGGGCTGCAGCAACCACACACTATGGCCCTGATCCTCCTTTTTGCTGCTCCAAAAAGAGCGGGCAAATACTTTTCTATTTAGGGGCAGCAAAACGCTGCCCTTAGTGTCACCTCCGTGGCTCTTTTGCACTCCTTTGGTGCAGTGTGTGTGCATGCTGTGCCAACAGGGCATCCTGACACCATGTGCAATGCAATCATGTGCATGGAGTCAAGGCGGAATCAGGGAGGCTGGCCTGCGGTTGCCCTGCTCCAGCTCTATCTTCCAGGAAAGTAACTTATTTCTTTGTCAGTATATGCCACAACTGACCTGCTCTTCAAAATGGGTGAGTTCTCAGTCTAATACTATTGTTTCTCTGGAACCTGAATTCTGAAATTTGCTTATCATTGCATTGCTTATCACCCCCC
>CM034711.1:22507765-22520116 GCA_020142125.1 Phrynosoma platyrhinos | reverse complement strand
ACCCCAAAAACAACAACAAAAGCCAAAGAAAGCAAACAGAAGAAAAAAGTATTTAACCACCCCCAGGCTTGTCAGGATAAGCACGATGAAATGCAGCAACCAATTTATCAGCTTTGACGTGTTTAGCATGAACCATTCAGCATGGTCTAAAGGAAAATGTTTCCATTTGACCAAGTAATATAAGCCCCCCTTATGAATTCTTGAGTCCAAAATCTTAGAAACTTTGAAGTGTGTGTCCCCATCAATCAACATTGGCAAGGATGGAGTCTTCACAGATCTTCCCATACCATCAGTAAAAGCAGGTTTCAGCAGACTGAAATGAAAAACAGGATGCAAATGTCTATATTCTTTAGGCAAAGTCAATTCAGCTGTAACATCATTAACCAGTGTCTTAACAGGAAAAGGTCCAATAAATTTAGGTCCCAGCTTTTTTGAAGGTTGCCTGGGCTTTAAATGTTTGGTTGACAAATATACCAGATCACCCTGTTTAATTTGCCAATTGTCCTTTTGATGTTTGTCAGCAAAACGTTTATAGGTAGCTTTGGCACTTTCCAAAGCTTTGACTATAAGTGGCCATCCTTTTTGTATTTTGTCTAGCCATTGGGTGACAGTACATGGGTCAGTGGAATTGGCTTGAATCTCAGGCAATAGTTTAGGCTCATATCCATACACAATTTCAAAAGGAGAATGTCCAGTACTTTGGTGGATGGCTCCATTAAAAGCAATTTCAGCATGTGGCAACAATTCATGATTAACATAAATGATTAACATAGCAACGCAAATATTTTTGTAAAGTATGGTTCATGCGTTCTGATTGAACATTCGTTTCAGGGTGACACAAGGTGCTAAAAGCCAATTGCATCCCCAATGCTTTCCAAAAATGCGAAGTAAAATTACCGCCTCTATCAGATATAATCTTAATGGGCAGTCAATGAATTCGATATGGTTTCTTTCGTTCTGGATCGTATGAAGGATATTATTGCATCTCTCAGGATGTTTTTTCCTCTTGCTACTGAGGAATTGATTCTGAAGGTTTTATCTGTGTCTCTTATCATCTCCTCTCTTGATATGCCTGAAAATTCTGCTAGGGATGTTGTTTTTTCAAAAAGGTCTTGATTCATTGCTCCTGGTACCCCTCTCAGCTTCAGAGATTTCTCCCTGTGATGGACCTCTTGCATCAAATTTATATTGCTTTCATGCTTTTGTTGTTCACATAGATCCACTGTTGTAATCTTCAACTCTTTGGTAGTCCCTTTAAGTTCTTCAACATCTCCTCGTAAACCCTCTACTTCCTTCGATATTTTTTCTAACTTCATTCCAAATCTGCCCAACTCTCTTTGTAAATCTTCTTTCGATTCCTTCCTGGATTGTTTCAATTCATTCTTCATCTCAAGTCATATTTCGTATCTAAGTTTTTGAAATTCTTCCAAACGTGTTTGCATTGGATCTGTTGTCTTGGCCATTGTATCCATGGATCCTCTCCTTTGAGAAGGGCCTAAACTTGGAGCGGGTTTCCTAATTCCCATCACCATCTTCTTGATCTGTTTATAACTAGTAGATTTCTGTCAAATTCCTCTTATTTTCTTTCCCACTTGTCCTCTGTATGTCCTCTGCCTCAATTAAATTATCTTAATGCAAAATTTTTATATCCTCAATTTTAAGGAAAATAAATAAAAAAATTTAAAAATCCTTCTTTGTACTTTCTTAATCTTCCTGTGAAGTTCAATACATCAATATTATCACATATAAAGTCTAAATCTAATTCTGTAATCTAACGCATTCTATTATATTCTGTATCTATTATATACTAAATCCATTGACCATTTCCCTTAATCTTAATTATATTTCCTATTTGCCCAGATTATTTACCTTTAAATATAGCAGTTCCTTACCAACTAAATTCTTATAAATTAGATTCAGATATGACAATTTATCATTCACTTATTCCTTATATATTCCAATAATCCAAAATAATCAAATTCAACCTCTTCCTCCTTGTTTCATAGAATCATAGAATCATAGAATCATAGAATTGGAAGAGATCACAAGGGCCATCCAGTCCAACCCCCCTGCCATGTAGGAACTCCCAATCAAAGCATCCCCAACAGATGGCCATCCAGCCTCTGCTTAAAGACCTCCAAGGAAGGAGACTCCACCACATTCTGAGGGAGTGTGTTCCACTGTCGAACAGCTCTCACTGTCAGGAAGTTCCTCCTAATATTAAGGTGGCATCTTTTTGTTATTTATTAAGGTGGAATCTCTTTGTTATTTATTTGTTATTTATCAACTTTTAATTTATGTTTATATATATGCTCCCTTTAATGAGTTCTAGATTAACTTTGAATATCAGTATTTATATACTGAGTTCCCAACTATAAACCCCTTCTCCAACCTATGAACCCTTTCCCCAACCTTCTGTCTTCCTCCCTGCATTTTCTACCGGGGCAAGTAAACAATTAGCAAATAGTTAAAAAGTCTCTAGCCCACCTCAAAAAAAAATAGAGAAAAACTTAACAGAGATTCGGAAGAGGAAGAGGGCAGAAAACACTGTTAGTTTCACCTGTTAATTACACAAGCTGTCTTGTCCTCCTGTTCTCCTTCCAATGCTTCTTTTCTTAAATTGAGTTAATCAGTTCCCTGATTTCAGTTCCAACATCCTATCCTCCTGCTCCTCTTCCTCTGCTGTTTTCTTCTGCTGTCCTATATCCATTGTCAAATCTTTATTTTGCCTTTATTTCACATTCCCCCTTTTCCTCCCATACTCCTACATAATCTCTTCCAAGGCAAATGTACGCAGAACTGAAACACCTTCTTCTTCCCCTTCCTTCCTTGTCTAACTTTGGGCTATTGCAGACCGGACCAAAGGGCCTGCCTGGGGGTAGAGTTGGGGCAGGGTGGCCACACACCGGCCACCCCAACCCCACCCCAACTCCGTCCTGACACCGTGCAGCCCTACACATGCCATGCGGCATCAGGACACCCTTCCGGCACAACGTTTAAACATGCTGCCCCAAAAGGGTGCTGAAGAGCCACAGCACTGGCTCTTAGGGAAGCCTTTTGCCAGCCCTAAAAGGAGTGGTATTTTGCCACTCTTTTAGAGCTGGCAAAAAGAAGGCTTAGGGCCGTGGCATGGGGTTGCAGAGGCCCCAAACCACCACTTCCAGGGGCGGTTCTCTGCTGCCCCAAATGGCTGATCTGCATCAGCCCTTTGTTTCAACTCTGCATGTACAAATGACAAAGAAGAGAATGAACAAGAAATTTTCCCCACTTGCCCTACACTTCCCCACTACCCTACAATGAAAACAGCAATGAACCTACAATTGATTTTTATAACATTAAGCAAACATCACTGTTATTCAGCACTACTCCTGCTTAAAGTACTAGAGGATGTTGCTTCCAGGCTTCTAGATCCTTAATTATGGATCCCCATCTGTCTTCCAACTCAGTCCAATGCATTATCCAAAAGGTGAAAGGATGATGTATTCCCAACCAGGTTGTGTTTTCCCCTTCTTTTTCTCACCTCCACTTAGCGAATGAATTAGTGCCTTAGCCCAGATGTTACCCAGATGTGAGGCATCATCATCTAGAAAATTACATTGAATGAATTATTAATTAAAACTTTTCTACTGTATTTGCATCAGTGACATGAAGAGTACTGCTTCATCAAGTGGTAAAAGACATCTGCTTCTCATAGTATGTGGTTGTGAATAGTATATCTCATAGGTGTTCTGCTTTGTTTTCTGATGGTCATTTGCAGATCTGATTGATGCAGGTCTACCTTGTTCTGTGGGAAGAATGCAAATTCTCATGAGTAACATGTTTTCCTTCTCACTGCAGGGTTTCCTTAGATCTCTAGGAAATCCTGCTGTGAGAGGGAAAACATGTTACTCATGGGAATTTACATTCCTCTTCATTTCTTATAGAGCAAAGAAGAGGTAGGGCCAGTACCTGAGATCAGAACTGAGCAGCAAATCTGAAAGACAAACCAAATAGTAAGGATAAAAAAGCAAGATGGATGTCAAGACTGAAACATAACCATACAGGGACAGTCCAGAACTCAAGACAATCTAATGTTCTCCATATTTTTAGACTTTAGCTCTCCAGGGATTAGGAACATGTTTTTAGTTCTACCTCCTGGCCTTTGACTTCAGTCATCTCTCAAGGTTGAGTGTTGTCCCACATGCTCTTTAACATCTACATGAAACTGCTAAGAGAAGTCATCTTGAGTTTTGGTGTACAGTCTCACCATTATGATGATGACACCCAGCAATATCTCTCTTTCCATCATATTCCAAAGAGGTTGTCTTAGTACTGAACCAATGTCTGCTGTTAGTAATGGACTGGATGAGAGCATTCACAAAGGTAAATTCCTAAATCAATCAGGGAAATTTGGAATTTTAGTAAATTTGGTTAGTTGTTTAGCAATCATGAGAACAAAATGGTACCACCTTCTTTGGCAGCTGGAACATCTAAGCATACTATTGAAAAAGTAAATTTGTATATTTACACAGAATGCTTCAGTTATTATTATTATGATTATTATTATTATTATTAGAAATAGGAAAATGTTTTTAAAAAGCAATGTACTTTAGAACAGCACCCACTCAATAAGGCCAGTAACCAGTCAAGCTGCTGCAGTAAGGAAATTCTGTAATTCCTGTAACAAACCTGGTGAACAATCTGAAATTTTTGAGCACTTTTCAAAGGCAGAACCTGTGTACAGTGGGCTACATTAAATGAAATAGTACCTTGGTTAGACCAAACATAGTCACAATGGCTCACGACGGAAGATGCCCAGACTGCAAAGCTATGTTTTCAGGGTACAACCATCCAGCACAGTCTGAATGTTTATTCCTTGATCAGCATTTTAACTGACCAGAATTATCTTGTCTTATCTTGAGTAAGCCTTAATTTACACCCTCATCCAGCCCATTACTAGAATAATGACAACATGATGCATGGGGTGGAAAAGAACATCACACCCTCAATACATACTTTGTTGACACACATAATTAAAAATTAAAAGTCAGGAGAAGACTTGTTCTTTGCTAGCCCAGAATATAGGAGAACCTAATGGGTTTAAGGCAGATTTAGGCAGAGCAATAGGACAAACCTTGATAGTATGAACAGCCATAGCAATAGCAAGTAGATTTCTATACTGCTTATCAGTGCACTTAAGCACTTCCTAAGCAGTTTATAATGTGTAAGTTAATTACCCCCGACAAGCTGGATATTCATTTTACCAACCTACGAAAGAATGGAGGGCTGACAAACTAGACAATGGAACTAGTTATACAGGGGTTGTGGTCTCTCCTATGCTGTGAGTCTTCATTCAGGCAAAAGCTAAACAGTCATCTGTTGAAGATATTCTAACTCTTTTCTGCATCAAAGAAGGGACTGATATAGATGTCTTTAAAGAGCTCTTTGCACTCTATAGCCTGCTTTTTATCTCTCATATATAAGGGAAACATGCTACTAAAATGATTCACAGGTAGAGAGAATTAGTGAACATGCAGTGTTATAATACATTCAGGATGTTACATGTGTCAGAAGCAATCACTGAAGTTCCTACCTAATTATCATCAATGAAATCCATGTAACACTTCAGGATATTTCAGCTGATAGCCAGTCAAGTGGCCCTACAGATACATACAGTATAAACTGCATCACTATGCTATTTTCTGAATGCAGCTACTGTAACATTAAATCAATGGGCCTGCCAATCAAAGTATTACCTTAGGGAATGCATTGGAGAGATAAAATGCTTAAAAATGAAAGCTATAAATCCACAACAAGGAAAGACACCTTTGTTGCATTGCTGCTTATTTGATTTTATTGAGACCTCACAATTCGTCCATTCAAAAGTTCAGTAAAATTAAACAGAATTGGGAACTGAGGTTCAGAGGTTCTGCACTAGTGCATCACATGCAGCCAGAAAATACTGAGAAATGCTGATGTTAGGATGTTGTGCGTTGTATCCCTTCAAGTCACTTCTGACTTATGGTGACCCTAAGGCAAATCTATCATGGGGTTTCAGCAGATTTGTGGGTTTCATGGCTCATCTGGGAATTGAACCCAAGTCTCCAGAGTCATAGTCCAACACTCAAACTACTGTGCCATGCTAGCTCTCTAATATTTGGAGAGGTTAATATTTATCATGGAATGGAGTAATATGTTAAAAAAACTAAATATGAACATATCAGAACAATTTACATTCAGGATGGAATACATGCACTGACCATGTTTTCCCTTCAAAATACCCAGCTGTTAATTTGATATTATACTTAGCAGAGACAGGATGATTCTGTTTATCAGCAGCTGGGAGCAAGATGCACTCATGTCCTGCTGTTGGGCTTCCCATGGGTTGATCTGCTAGGCTAGACTGACCTTTTGTTTTATCCAACATGGTTCTTCTTATGTTCTCTGGGGTTGCAGACTGCCAGAAATAGTGCAAATTGAGTCCACTTTTAGGGTTAGGGTTAGTGCTAGGGAATCATGGGAGTTGTTGTTTTTTTTCTGAGACATTGAGCCTTCTCTGTCAGAAAGCTCTGGTGCCACAATAAAATACAGTTCCCATGATTCCCTCACCCTAACCCTAACCCTAAAAGTGGACTCAATTTGCACTATTTCTGGCAGTCTGCAACCCCCCTAACTCAGGTGAAAACTTACTAATTAAGGCATTGGCAAGTGTTAAGGGATTCATCCTGTCTCCAGCCCTTGAATAGGAGAGGGATGACCCACAAATTTATCAGTTGCCACAACCCACTGTTTGCTCCTAGGAACTCAATGTCTGAGTTGGAATTATTGAAGAGGTTACTTTTCTGATTTTCTATCTCTGACTTTGCAGAGACTAACCACGCTCCACACTGAACAAGGGCATGTGGAGAGAGAGAATAGAAGAGGGGATCTTTTAAGAAAAGTTTTTATTCTAGTCAACTAATCTTAATTAGCAAAGGGTATCTAGTACATGAAGGCATTTTCCTTTAGGCATTACACTGGAGTAGTTACAAAATTACAAAAACAGTCTCATATTCACCTGAGGTAAGAAAGAAACATGATCTCCAACATGAGAAGCTAACACCTTCTTCTTCTAGTAAAGATACAGGCAGTATTCTGGATTGTTAGATGCTCATGGGAAGTCTGGACCCCCTTTAGGTTTCCCTAGGGACATTGAGGCAGCTGACATCTCTCATACCCTTCCACCAGTCCCCAAACATTTCATAAAGTCTCTGGTGGTCTCCTGCTGCCATGTTTTATAACCTCTCATCTTGGAAGCATCTTAAAGCTGTTCACACTTCTCACAAGCTAATAAGTGGGCAACTGGCTTTTGGGACCTGTTGATCCCATGTGATACTGATATTTATTTCTCTTATGCACTGGCATCTTAGGAAGTAGGCCAAGTGTATGCTACAACTTGTTTTTTGCTCCTCAGACAAGGAGCAAGACTAGAAGACAAACAAATGGACTCAAGTTCAGGGCAGGCCCCCATTCCCAGGACTCCAATGGCCTTTGCCCAGTGTTGCCTGCACCTCCTGCTAATGAACTTTATTTCTTCGGTGGTCCAGACAATTAGGGAGCTATGGAATTTTAACCAGTCCAGTACCAGCACCACTATATGTGCCTGTATGAACTATAGTTCCTCTATGTGCCTTCCCCACTTCCAGCTGAATGGATTTGGTACAGTACCTCACCAGCTCATGGGCTGGCCATTCATCTGGGTGAAGTGAATGGGACACAGCAACTCCTCCACCTGTAGTCCTGGTCCCGTTACTGCTGCTGGGTTAAATAGTCAGTGGATATATCCCAATCCACCATGCTAACAATGTCTGAACAGCCCCCACCTCTCGAGGCCCACAACTTCATCCTCACAAAGATGAAAAATAAAGTAGCACATCTACTCACCATGGATTCTGGATGCCTATTGCCACAAGCCTGCAATTTGGCACCAGTCAAGGCAGGCTCTACTTGTTTCCCAACAACTCACTCTCCTTGCCTACAGTATCCACTGTCTGCTCTTTGGGCAGGCAGGTCTCCATTGCCACACTCCCACACTCCTTCCCACTCAGTGGACCTCTCTGAGATTTGCTGTATGACAGACCACTGATGCTTCACAAAAGGGGAGAGTGCTCTGAAGAAGCTGGACAATTTGCAAACTGGTTTCCTTCTCCTCTGCATCACAAACACAAGCCCAGTCTCATCCACCTCTCCTTCTCACTCTCCCCCCGTTCAGGGGCTTCTCAGCTGGGCTTCTTCTGGGCACTGTCACCCCTTTGTCCTGCTTTGGCCCCCGGGACTGCCTCTAACTTGGCAAACCTCATGCTGAGCCTCATGGCTTTTACCTCTACTGCCAGGCACACCCACTCAAGGACGGTTTCAGGGCTCCTCTGTGGCAGATCCCATTCTAGAATATCAGGGTTGACACCATCTTGGATTTGCTGGATCTTGGTGGTCTCCAACCAGTCTGGTATGTGTCTGGCCAAGCACCTGGGTTCTGCTACATAATCAGCCACTAACTTGGGGACCTGGCACAGCTGTTGAATCTCTATGCATGCCTTCTCCTGACAGAACATGTCCATGAACCACACCCAAAGCTAATCATAAATGTGTCCAAGTTCTCTAGTTCAGTGGCACCTGTTCCAGTTGGGCTGATACATAGAGCACCTTTGCTTCTTCTGACCAGAAAGTTCACTCCCAATCTTTCATGAAGCCTCCTCCCACTTGAGCCAAGAAGAATGGTAGTTTCTTTGCATCTCCATCGAATGCTGCCTTCAAGCCTCTATCTGGGTATAGGCAAAGTTCTCTCTGGCCCTGAGACACCCTCCATAGGTGAGTTTCCTCAGGCTCCTTGTTGTCAGCCACACTCTCCTTCTCCAATGCTCCATCAGTTCCTGACCTCTCCCCCAAGGTCTCACCAGCATCACCTCCATCTGAATTGGCCACTGGCTCCTTTTGCTCCTGCCTCCCCAGTAGCACCTGCATGAAAATGTTGAGCTCTTGAAGCTTTGCCCACATGATCGCCAGCTCACCCTTCAGATCTTCTCAGCTGCCCTCCCTCCACCTCAGAGCTCTACTTGGTCAGGCATCCCATCTCTCCAACTGCCTCCATTCAGTGTACCTCCTTCAAGGCTCCTCCACATGGGGTTGTAAGCTGACCGGCTTATGATGTTTCACCTTAGGTCCCTTTCCACTGGGGCCCATCCTAACATTGCGGGTTCTTAGTCTTGGCTCCAGCCACAGCAGTCTCCATAGCTGCTTTATGATCAGATACTCTCTATGAGGACATGGTTCTCCCAGGCAGAATTCTGAAGGATGAGTCTGAGCAAACTGTAAAGTTCTGTCTCTATCAACTCAATGATCAGACTTCTTGGTTCAACCAGAAAGGATTCATTGAAGTAGATATGCACAGGAAGACAAACATTGCTCAGACTGAAGAAAAATCCTCTATCCCAATAATATCAGTGCTAGCCAGCCCAGTCCCTCCTCCCCTTCCTGACATTCCAGTCCCAGAGCTCTGTCCCCTCCTCCCAACCAGACTCACATTCCTTTCCTATTGGATTGACCTTGAGATTCATCTCTGTCATCTCTGCCACACACACTCTCTCTTCAATCCATCTGCACCTGCAAGCCTATCTTCCACAACCACCAATAACCATATTTAATATCCATGGCAAGGGACTGTCAAGGACAGCCTGCAAAGTCAAAGATGAGGTGGCTTTTAGATTTAGAGACATGGAAGAGGGAATGTTTTAGAGTGAGAAAAGGCAATGGTGGTCTTCACTCTTTTCTCACACTTGAAACATTTCCATTCTCTGCTTATGTTTTTTCCCCCAACCTCTGCAGACCCTTCTACAGCATACATTGTGCTCATCTTCAGGATACTCTTAAGTTTTTTAGTGTTGAAAACAAAGAAGCATCAACACTTGTATTTAGCAATTAGGGACAGAGAAAGCTCTAAAGTGTATGCCTGTCTTTTCTTTTCACCTCTGCAGACGGGCAGGAAAAGGTGACCTGAAGTTGCCTTTTCCCCAAACTGCAGCAACCGCATCACCTGCCCTGAAGTTGCCCTAAATGGGGACAGATCAACCACACTGGGGGCCAGTTAATGCAGCTTTTCCGAGGCTGCAGTAAAGCCTCATCACCCACACTGCCGGCCCCAAGGTTTCTCTAAATAGGAATGGAGTAACCGAATGGGCCGGCAGCGGTGGCTTCGCACAGGCACAACACAGCCCCTTTAACAGAAATGTTGCCATTGCTAAGGACCTGCGCATTGTGCACTGTAGAGAAATCATGGATGCCATAGCAATCGAGTGGTCCGCACTGGTACTCAGCCTGCAATGCACAGCCACAGGAGCTCCGCCATGGTTCCTGTTGCAGGTGCATTCATCCAAGACTGCAGTGATCACTTGGAGGACCCAGAAGTGAGACCTGGTAGAGCAGGTGCCGCAAGATTCATCGCACGGTGTACTGCCGCCACCGCCGCCACTCTGATGCCACCCGAGAGAGCCCCACACCACTGGTGGATGTTCCCCAGAAGCACCGACTGGTGGGACGGGTTCGTCACATACATCTGGTCCGATGAGCAATGGAGGATGTTCTTCCAGATGTCCTGTGCCCTCTTCCACCAGATAGTAGAAGTACCACGTCCGCAAATGCAGTGGGCAGATACTATGATGAGGAAGGCCATCCCGGTAGAGAAGAGGGTCGCCATGGCCATCTGGGTCCTCACCCACAGAGCCAGCTACAAGCAGGCTTCAGAGCAGTTTGGGGTTGGCCAAACTACTGTGGGGGAAGTATTGGTGGAGTTCACCCTCACCATGGAGAAGCTGCTGCTGTCACAGACAGTGTACCTGGGGGACGCCGCTCAGGTAAGGACAGTCACACACACTTGTCATTTTTCCCTCTTGCGCAGAATGCATCATGACCTGGCATACAGTGTGGCTGTCACTGTATAGATTCAGCTGTTAGGGCCATTGAACCTGCGCAGGAATGCCTGTTACGTCATGACCTGGCATACAGTGTGGCTCCGACTGTATAGATTCGGCTGCTAGGGCAGTTGAACCTGCGCAGGGACGCCTATTATGTCATAACCTGGCATACAGTGTGGCTCCTACTGTATAGATTGGCTGCCTAGGGCCATTGAACCTGCGCAGGTATGCCTATTATGTCATGACCTGGCATACAGTGTGGCTCCTACTGTATGGATTTGGCTGCTAGGGCCATTGAACCTGTGCAGGTACACAAAAAAGTCATCAGTTGGCAAATGGCATGACTTTTTATAATTCATCCCCCACTTCTCCCCCTTCTTGTCACCCACAGATCATGCAAGGATTCGCTGACCTCAGCTTCCCCCAAGTAGTGGATGCCCTAGACAGGTGCCACTGTCTGATCGTGCCACCCTTGGGGAGGAGGAATGAGTTTGTCAACCGAAAGGACAGCTTCTCTGTCATCCTCCAGGGGACATTGGATCATCGAGGACAGTTTGTTGATTTGGAATTGGGCTGGGCTGGATCGACTCACGATGCAAGAGTAGCAAGGAATTCCATCATCTTTCAGGCCATGGAGGCCAGCATCTACGTGCCAGGGAACCCCACCATCAACCTGAGGGGCCAGCAGATCAGCCCTCTCCTGCTTGCCAACAGCACCTACCCAATTCGGAAGGGGCTCATGAAGCCCTACGAGGGCACCACCAATGCCAGGCAGAAAGGATTCAACAGGAAGTTGAATTGTGCCAGGAATGTGGTGGAAAGGGCCTTCGGGTGACTGAAGGCTCAGTGGAGGTGCCTCACTGCCCCACTCCTTGTGGCAGAGGAGAATGTCATCCCCATCATCACCTCATGTGTCATCCTCCACAACATCTGCAAGACCAAGGGAAGGGTCCTGGATGAGGGGAGGGCACTACAGGCACCGCTTTGTGCTGCCCACCCTGGGGACACCCATGGAGGACAATGATCTTGTGAAGCAGAGAGAAGGGAAGGCTGTGAGGGAGGCCCTGGCAGAGTTCTTTGAGACCAGGAGGATTTGAAGTATCCCCTCTCCTCCATCTGCGAGCCTAGGGCACTACTGCACTATGCCATGACAATAAGCACCTGAACACAGCATTTATGTAGGACACTACTGCACTATGCCATGATGAGATCCTATTATCCCCACTCTGTGTATCTTTAGCATTCCTGCTTTTATGCAGTTATCCTTGAACATGTGCCTAAGGGAGTCACACACAGACACACAGAGACACACACACAAAAGGGTATGGGGGGGAGGGTCACCTGGCACCAGAATTCCTGGCAATAGAAAGATACAGTGCAACTGTAATCTCTGACAATGTTACAAAATTCCCAACAGTCAGCTTTC
>CM034711.1:22470212-22481277 GCA_020142125.1 Phrynosoma platyrhinos | reverse complement strand
GTATTGCGGGGTCACGGCATTAGAAAGGTTGAGAACCACTGGTCTAGCCGAAGGCGAAAAGGACTGCAAATCAAATTCCAAAGTGCAGTCAGTAGATCCCCCTGGTAAGGGGGGTTCAGAAGGAAACCTCTAAGTCCACCACCATGCTGTTTGGTGGTGGTGGTGAAAAACACAGAGAGGAGGAAGATGACAAGCAGAAAACAGCAAAGGAGGAACCCCATTCGCCTACGGCTTTCCTCGCAAGAGGACTAGGAACGCTACCAACTTTTAAATTCTAACTGAGTTTAAACATTTAATTTTTGACTTAACAAAGTGGGACACCTGGTCAAGTTTTTCTAAGCAACCTTTCCTTTCAGCGAAAAGTAAATATTAATTAACAAAGGGTGATATTTCCCAGCGACAACTGGAGGAGTCTGTGGCTGGAATTTACTGTTTCTCAGACTATTAGTTCCCACAGTCTTTATTTGGAAATAAACTATTGGTGTTGTGGATTTAGAAAAAACAAAGTAAAATTGCTGATGCAGATCTCATTAGATATAATAACTGTTTGGAGCTCAAAATGATAGATAGACTGACTCAGACTTACTCACCTTGTTTGGAAGGAATCCCATTTGGAAAGGAGTGACACACTGTGAAACGCCAGCATGAGTAGGAGGCGGCCTAGAAGCAACGAAGTATGGGAATTGTAGTTTAAGAAGCCAGATGTTATCATCTCACAGCCTGGAACTGGAAGGACGCTATGAAACTTTGGACAACTGGGAGAGGTAGTCCAGGCTTGAAAGAGTGAAGCTCTGAGGGGCGACCCAGGCTCCTGGCTGCCAGAAAACCTCTTTTTGGAATTTTAGATGAGAACTGCTATGACTGGCTAAGGCTGCCACTCATTACAGGTAACAACAGAAAATAAATATAGGTGGCCTAAATATCCAAGCAGAATTATGGATTGGACTATATCAAAATCATAAAATTATAAACCGTGGTAATCTTATGGAACTCCTTACTGGGAAAGGAAGAAGCGAGTGATAGAGAATAATAAGAGGACTAAAAACTAAGTTTTGACTAAACAAAAGAGGAGAGGATAAAAGGACTCTTTTGAGTTAAATGGTATACATATATGGTTTATGGCTTAAGATATAAGTCTTTTTTTTGTTATAGAAGAGTTATATATCTCGGGGTGATTGATTAAAACTTAGCTATCTTGGTAAGTATATCTATCAAATGGCAACTAAAACTAGACCACAAGTACAAGTGCAGGCCCAAGCCAAAGGAAACCGTAGACCTTCATTAGACCAAACAAAAGGGGCTTATGGAGGAACTGAGGAAAATCCGTATGGATTTGAGTAAGGAAATTCAGTAATTGAGGTCTGAAATGTCTGAATTTAAGACTGAAATTAAAAATGAACTTAAGGCAGACCTCAAAGGTGTGAGTGGAGCTATTGATAGGATGTCGATAGAAATGAATAAAATTCAAAACAAAATGGAGATTATAGAAAAGAAACATGAGAACTTTGAAGGCAACTTAAAAGAAATTAGGCAGAAACAAAAGGAACCAAAAGAAGTCAAAGCCAGAGAAAGATCTTTAAAAGTCAGAGGGATACCAGAGGAGGAAGATGAAAATACCAGGCAAAAAGTTATAAATATGATAAGTATATATTTAGGAAAGGATTCCAGCTTATGTGAGATGGAGGTGGACAACCTATTTCATGTGAACTCCCATATAGCAAAAAACAAAAACAAAACAACAAACAAACAAACAAATAAACAAAAACCAAGCAAAAAACAACAACCCAAAAGCCCTAGAGATGTAATTATTCTCTTTGTAAGGAAACATATAAGAGACACTCTTTGGTTTAGTCATAAAAGAAAGCCAATCAAATTTGAAGATAAGGAAGTTCAACTGTTTAAAGACTTACCCCCAGAAATAATTAGAAGAAGAAAGGAATATGATTTCCTCACAACTGAGCTAAGAGAAAGAAAGATTAACTACAGGTGGAAACTCCCAGAAGGTCTTATTCTCTGGTTTCAAAAGAAAAAAAATCAAAGTGAAGTCATTGAGTGAAGTGAGAAAGTTTTATAAATATCTCAAAAGAGACCACAGAAAGGATAGAAATAAAAGAAAGACCCAGTCCTTGGATCACGAAACCATAGATAAAGAGAAAGTAGTAATAGACAATAGACAAATAAAAAATATATATAAATAAAGGAACAGGTCAAGAAGAAGATAAAAAACAACTAAAAGAAACCAGTTTAGGTAATCCAGGATTAGTAGAAGATCTAGAATCAGGGGAAGATTTAGGCTCAGAGTTAAGTGAAAAGGAATCAGACATTGGTGAAGACTAAATATGAATTGTTTAAACATATTAACATAGAATGTAAAAGGATTAAATGGGCGAGACAAAAGAGACAAAATATTTCATTATGTGAATAAACTAAACTGTGATATTCTCTGTTTACAAGAAATAAGAATTAAAAAAGATGACATAAGATTGTTAGAGAGACCTAAATTGGGGAAACTAATTGTTTCTGCTACTAATGTGAAAAAAAGGTGTTGCCTTATATATTAATTCAAAGTATGATGCAACTAAAATATTGAGTGATAACAATGGCCATTATGTTGTTGCCCAAGCCAATCTGATGGGGATGAATGTACTAATTATGGGAATATACAGTCCACATGAAAATAAGGGAAGTTTTTTTTTAAAAGTTTGCTTAATAAAGTTGAGGAATTTTCCTTTGATGCTTGTTTATTATGGGGGATTGGAATGGGGTGATTAATCCAACCTGTGATAGAAAGTCTGAGAAAAAAATTAAAAGCAACCAGGGTAAACTCCCTAAAGAATGTTTTGAATTTGCAGAAAGAATAGGGATTAAAGACATATGGAGAGAAAAACATGGGAGTAAAGAGGAGTTTACTTTTTTCTCAGACAGGCACCAATCCTGGGCCAGGCTTGATATGGTTCTAGCCTCAGCTAACATACTATCTAGAGTCCTCGAAATAGAAATTAAGCCTAGGATGCTTTCTGATCATAATTTAGTTTGGGTAAGCATAGGGCTCAGACCAAAACAATTCATTTGGAAATTAAGACCAGAAATACTAGAAAAGGAAGACATTTTTAAGGATATTCAAGCATCAATTGAGAATTACTTTAAAGAAAACCAAAGAAAAGGTACTAACATTGATATAGTTTGGGACGCAGCTAAAGCTGTGATCATGGGGATGCTAATGAAGAAATCCCATGATTTAAAGAAACAGCAATCCCAAAAATTAGATGAACTGCAACTCAAATTAAGCAAAAAAGATAAGGAGCTAAAAAAACCCTAATAGTAAAAAATTGATAACAGAATATAAAGCAATACAACAACAAATCTCTTTATTATTAACAGATGAGATTAAGAAAAAGATTAATTATATGAAACAAAAAAAATTTGAAGGAGCAAACAAACTTGGGAAATGGCTCGCTTACCAGATGTGAAAAGATCAGGAAAAGAAACAAATGAGTTATCTAATAGAAGACAATCAAAAACTTACTGACCAGGACAAAATTAAAGAAGTAATTTATAATTTTTATGAACAGCTATATAATAAAGGTGATGACTTAGACGTAAAGAAAATGGAAGAGTATTTAGAAAGATCTAAAATAATACCATTCAGTGAGGACCAAGTCTTGCATTTAAACAAAAAAATTACTGTTCAAAAAGTAATCGATGCAGTAAAATTAACAAAGCTGAAGAAAACACCTGGGCCTGATGGCTTTTCAGCCGAATTTTAGAAGAAGTACGCTTATCAGATAGCCCCCTCATTATGTGAAATCTTAAATGAAGTAGCTGAAGGTAGAGTTCGAATACTGAACTCATGGACTCAAGCAGACATAGTTTTGTTGCCAAAGGAAGGAAAAGATAAAGGGAATATAAGAAACTACAGACCTATTTCCCTCCTAAATAGCGATTATAAAATCTTCACCACAATTTTGGCAGAGAGACTTAAGAAAATCCTTAATATTTGGATCCATAAAGACCAAAATGGTTTTCTGCCATTAAGAAAGATCAGTGACAATATTAGATTCGTACTTGATTTGATAGAACTTCATGAAAGGAAATAGATAAAAAACTTGCTACGATTTTTTTTTAGATTTTGAAAAACTGTTTGATAAGGTAAGCTGGTCATTTCTGTACTGTGTATTAGAAAAAAATCAAAGTAGGCAAAAACTTTATTAACTGGATTAAAGCAATTTATAGTAAGCAAGAAGCCCAAATTCTTGTTAATGGTGAGAAAATTAGAAAAATTCAAATTGAAAATGAGACAAGACAGGGCTGCCCCATCTCCTTTACTTTTCTTAATAGTGATTGAAATTCTAATTAACAATATAAGAGGTGATGATAGAATTAAAGGTATTAAATATAAAGGACAGGAATACAAACTTGGAAATGGAAGACAGTGTGTGAAGATTAGTTGAACAATTAGAAGAATTTAGTCAAGTAGCGGGTTTGAAAATCAACAAAGATAAGACGATAGTTCTAACTAAAAATATAACACAGGAGGAAAAAGGATACCAAATAGGAAAGAAACTGAAATATCTAGGTGTTCAGATTACTTGCAAAAATGTAGATCTTTATAAAAATAATTATGAAAAATTGGCAAAGGAAGTTTAAAAAGATATGATAATTTGAAAAAAACTAAACCTTTCTTGGTTAGGGAAAATATCAGCAATTAAAATGAACATTCTCCCCAAATTTATGTTCTTCTTTCAAAATGTCCCAGTCATAGTTAACAACAAACCATTTAAGAGCTGGAACAAAGAACTTTCCAACTTCATCTGGCATGGTAGGAGGCCTAGAGTTAGGTTGAAAATACTCCAAGACAGAAAAGAAAGGGGAGGATTGGCCCTCCCAAACCCGCAACTATACTACGAGGCAAATTACTTAAATTGGCTAACACAATGGTTGCAGCTTAAAGATAAAAAAACCCCTTAGCTTTGGAAGGGGTAGATCAGAGATTTGGGTTGCATGCTTATTTGTTCTACCAAAAGCAAAAGATTCATAAAGACTTTATGAATCATTTTATAAGGAAGTCTATTCTAAGAGTATGGTATAAATATAAAGAAAGACTTTGCCCCAATATACCAACTTGGGTCTCAACTCATGAGGCCTTTCATGGCAGAGAAGTAATACAGCATGACAATTGTGTAACATATCAGGATTTAACTAACATCAACCCAAGTGAAGATAAAATAGAGTTTAAAAGCTTGGAACAACTTACTCAAAAAGAATACCGTATGGGATGATTATTACACCATCAACTAAGAGATTTATTCTGGATTCAAAAACTACAGGAATAAGAATTAAAAAAAAAAACAAATTTGAAGAGAATATGACCTCTGATAACCCACAAAAAATTGCTTTATATTACAAATGCTTACTTAACATTGACCAGGAGGAGGAGGTGGTAAAAGAATATATGGTAAAGTGGTCTCAATAGAATAAATAAAGCAGACAATAGAATTAGAGCAATAGGAAAAAGCCTGGACCAGAACACAGAACTATATCGTCAGCTTCGATCTGAAAGAGAATCTCTTTAAGATGCATCATAGATGGTACATGACCCCTGCTAAACTTGCTAGAATATATAAAGGTCTTTCAGACAAGTGCTGCAAGTGTAAACGAGCAAAGGGGACTCTTTACCATCTGTGGTGGAATTGCAAAACGGCTAAAAAATACTGGGCCGCCATCCATAAAATGGTGGAAGAAATCTTGGCAATTAAAATAGACCAAGATCCTAAAATGTATTTACTGAATGTCTGCATAGACAATAAACTAGAATTGAGTTATGGGAAACTTCTCTACTATATGATTACTAGTGAAAGAATGGTATATGCTAAAAAATGGAAATGTGAAACAATCCCGCATCAAGAGGGATGGTTAAGGAAACTACTTGAATTGATGCAAATGGATAAACTAACAATAATGTTGAGAGAACAAGACTGGGAAAAGAATGAAAAAATATGGCAGCCACTACTCAACTATATCAATAATAGGAAAAAGTAAGATAAATGATAAGTAAAAGTGGGAGAGAGGACTGGGATAATGTGTTGTTGGATTTGTATCAGACAACTGCAATTGGCTTTAGTAGTGTACAATTGAGTGAGATAAGTAAACTTTGTTATGTAGTTGAAGATAAAGCATATATGGATGTACATAAACAGATTAATTCTCAGTTCAAATCTTTGTGTAAGAAGGAAGGTATTATAGACTGTGAAACACGGAAATGACTTGACCAAGGATCCAGAGAGTCAAAAGGGTCAATTTCCCTTTTTTTCTCTCTTTCTTTTTTGCATTTTTCTTCTTCTTTCTTTTTTGTTATGTATGTCTGTACGATAGATGTATGTTGTTTGTTGTTTGTTATGTATGTTTCTTTTGTAATGTGTTAACTTTTAACTTAATAAAGTTTTTTAAAAAAGAAGTTGGCAGATGTCCAAGATTCAAAAAAAGGGTCTCAGGCAGACAGTCTTCAGTTGGAAAAAAGAATCTAAAAACCCTTCAGATAAAGCATATTTTCATTTGCAAAAAGCAAACTCACAAGAGAACTTTGAAACTCATAATATAGAAATGAAAAAACAAAATTTGTGGAGACAATGCAAAAAACCGGAATGGGAGCCAAGCCCCAGGAACCCAGAGAACAAAAAGATTCAGAAGTTCTGGGAAAAAAGCTAGATCCTGACCAAGGAATGAAAATATGGCTCACAGAGCTGCTAGTGGAACAGCAATAGAAAAGCAATAGAAAAGCAATAGAATCTTAAAAGATACCATTACAAAAAATAATGCCACATTATCAGAAGCTATATCTAAGAAAATTTTGGATGAATTGAATAAATCTTTGGAGATTATAAAAAATGAGATCCAGCAAATGGATAAAAAAGTACAATCAATACAAATTGAACAGAAAGCTCAGCAAAAGATAACCTTGGAACATTCAACAAGATTGGACCAACTTGAAAGAAAAATCATTGACTTGCAGGATCGTAATAGAAGGAATAATCTTCATATTTGGGGCTTTCCTGAGATGTCAAATGAAACACCAAAAACTCTGAAGACAGAGATTTTTAAATGGTTACAAAGTATTGTTCCTCAAATTACCTGAGATGAGAAGGAAGTGGTATGTTTACATAGAGCATTAAATTTTAAGAGAGAACTGGTTCCCAGAGATGTAATCATGAAAGTAACAAACTTCTATAAGAAAGATCTTCTAATGAAAGAAATTAGGAAACTCTCAGGATCACTGAAATATGGAGACAAGACAATTGAAATCTACAATGATTTTTGTCCAGAGATTATCAACTGGAGAAGAGGAATTAAGCCCTGCATCACAGTTTTGCAAAAGAATGGAATATGATACAACTGGGGTTACCCCATTTTTCTGAAATTTCAATGGAAAGGGAAGCAACATAAGATTTATTCACTGGAACAAGGACAAGATTTGTTGAAGCAACTGGATCTGAACCAGCAAGAAGATAGCAACAAAGGTGCAACCAGAGGAGCCAAAGAACCATAGAAAATAGGGACAAAGATGTATTTTTTTAAAAAATAAGACATAACAGGAGAGACAATTAAGAAACAATCAGGAGGGCTTGTTAAAGCCATGGGCAAGGTTTGGTACCTTGGGGAAGGAGGGGGGTAAAAATGTATATGTGGGTAGGGGGGATGGAAGGGAGGGGTGGAGAAACAGGGAGGGAGGGAGAGGGAAAGTGGGTGCAGGGGTAGCACATTGAAGAGCCTAGTCAGAAGATTTAGAAAAGTAACATGGTTAATAAAATAAGGATAGCAACATTAAATGTGAAAGGATTGGGGTCTGTAATTAAAAGAAAAAGGATAGAAGTATTGTTGAAGAAAGAGAAAGCAGATTTTTTTTTCCCTTCAGGAAACGCATCAAGCAAAACCAGGAACAAATGAACTTAAGATGAACTGGGTTGTCACTTATGAAAAAGCATATGGTACTTCAAAAGCAAGATGGGTAGCAACCATAATATCTAAGAAACGTGGTTTTGATGTGTTAAAAGTGAAGATAGATGAAAAAGGAAGATTTGTTCTTATGCTAGGAATTATGGGGGGGGGGGAGAAAAGTATTTGTTGGTTAATGTGTATGCTCCAAATGAAAATCAAAAAGAATTTTATGAAAAAGTGTTTAAGTGTTTATGCAGGGAGACTACATAATTATAGCAGGAGACTTTAATATGGTTATGGATAAATGCAAGGATAAATCAGATCCAAAGGATAGATTAAGTAACATTACATTCCTGAATAAGATAATAAATAGAAAAGAATTAAAAGATGTATGGAGATTGATTAAAGGGGATGAAAAGAATTATAGTTACTATTCAGCAGTTCATAAAACTATTCTAGATTTTATTTTTGTATCTAAAAATATGGTTTCAAAGGTATTAAATACAGAAATAGAAGGAATAAGAGTTTCAGACCATGCAATAGTAAATATGGATTTTATAATTAAAAAGGATTATAGAGAAGCAAAAAGATGGAGGTTAGACACCAGAATACTTAATAATAAAGATATAGTGGGTAAAATTGGAATAGAGTGGCAAAATATTTGGGATATTAATAAAAGAGAGGTTTCTCAAGCTGTATCATGTACTATGAAAGTGGTTACAAGAGGAATTTGCATTAGGGAAACATGGAATTTAAAGAGCCAACAGGAAGAGAGGAAAACAAAATTAGAAACGGAGATTAAAAAATTAATGATTATATAAAGGATAGGAGTAAAAGCGCATATATATATATATATATATATATATATATATATATATATATATATATATATATATATATATATATATATATATATATATAATTACAGGTGGAAAAAAGGAACTAGAGAAATTAGAGATAGGACAGGTCCAGAAAAATTTAATATATTTAAGGAGGAAGTTTTTTGAATACAGCAATAAAAATTCAAAAATGTTGGCAAGATCAACACAAAAGAAGAAAAATATGATTGGTCCTATAAAGGATAAAACAGAGGAAATGTGGATGATGATGAAAGAAAAGATAACAATATTTGAAGAATGTTATAAAGAATTATATTCAGCAGGGAATAAATCAATGGAAAAAAATTGAGGAATATATTGAAAAACATGTGAAAATAAAAATAGAGGAAGAAGACAAAGAAATAATGGAGCAACTGGTTTCTAATAAAGAAATAGAAGAAGTGATAGATAAATTAAAAGGAGGGAAATCACTAGGAATGGATGGGTTGGGATCAGAATATTATAAAACAAATTTTAAAAAGATATTAATACCTAAATTAGAGGTACTATATAATAAAAATTTAAATGGAGAAAGGATCCCACCATCTTGGGATCATTCACTGATAATATTGATTCCAAAACCAGATAAAGATTTAACAGATCCAGGATCATACAGACCTATATCCCTGATAAACCAAGATGCTAAAATATTAACAGCAATATTGGCAAAAAGTATGAATAAGTTTATATATAAATATCTTCAATACGACCAATGTGGATTTGTGCAAGGAAGACAAATGTCAAATTTAATAGGAAGAGTACTAAATAAAATAAATATAATAGGGAAGAGTAAACAAAAGGCAGGAATAATAGCACTAGATATATATAAAGTTTTTGATTGTGTGGAATGGCCAGCATTAAAAATAACATTAAAGAAATTAGATAGGAGGAAAAAGTTTAGAGGATTAATAAATCAGTTGTATTCAAACAACATGGCAGTAGTAACAATAAATGATGGACTAACAGATCTAATTCTAATTTTTAGAGGTACAAAGCAAGGCTGCCCTCTCTCCCTGATTTTATTTGCATTAATTATTGAAATTTTAGCAAATGCTGTTAGGGAAGATGAACATTTGGAAGGGATTGGGATTAGAAAATTAAATAAAATAAGCTTATTTGCAGATGATACCTTATTAACAATTAAAGATCCACTTAAAAAAATGGACAAAGATGACATTTAAAGGAGTTTGAGGAAATGTCAGGCCTATGAGTAAATTGGAATAAATCAGAATTAATGCTGTTTAATTATATAGAAACATAAGAACAAGATTTCCTAAAGGATAAAATGATGAACATTAAGTTAAAAGATACAATTAAATATTTAGGAATAAATATTACAAAAAAATTACAGAAATTAGAGGAACAAAATTATAATAAATTAAGGATAGAAATCAAAAGGAAATTAGAAGAATATAAAAATATTAAATTATTGTGTTTTGGAAGAATAGCATTAGTAAAAATGAAAATTTTACCTAAGATAATTTTTTTGTTTAGGATGTTACCAATAAAAATATCAGATGCGGAAATAAAAAACTGGCAAATATTAGTAAATAATTTTTGTAATGGGAACAATAAAGTGAGGATTAATAAAATATACTGGTATAAACCCCCAAAAGGTGGAGGCTTGGGTCTTCCAAATTTAAAATGGTATTATAATGCAAATCAATAGATGGAATTACAGAGAAAGGGGAGTTAGATTGGCTAGAGATAGAAACAAAAGAAATAGAGAATAAAATGGAAAACATATTTTTTAAGGACTTTACCATGAAAGAAATGAAAGAAATAGAAAACCCCTTTCTAAAGAACATACTAGAGATCTGGAAAAAATATAAAGAAAAATTAATGCCAGCTATCTCACCATTAACACCAATTATAATGATAATTTTTTTCCAATAAATTTAAACGAAGAATTAGGGAAAGAGTTAAGGAAACAAGAAATATATAGGATAAAAGAATGCATAAAGATAATGAAGGATAAAGGAAAGATAAAGGAGAAATTGCAAAGTTTAAAATTAACCTGGTTTAGTTGTATTCAGCTGGAACAATGGACAAAAAAATGGAATAGGAAAATTATAGAATTTAGAGAATATATGAAATTTGAGCAAATGATTAGGCAAAGAGATAGTATGGAGGTAAATGAAACTTTGAAAGGAATTACAAGTGAAATATATAAACTACTATTAATGCTTCGTATGTTAAGTAAAAAACATGTATAGAGCAGACCTAGATAACAATGAGCAATACTAGGATCACAT
>CM034711.1:22451811-22470112 GCA_020142125.1 Phrynosoma platyrhinos | reverse complement strand
CATATGGATAAAGGAGAATTATTATAAAGTAATATGGAGATGGCATTTAATGCCAGTAAGATTAAACAATATAAATAAAAACTCTTTAAGGCTATGTTAGAGGGGATGCCAAGAAATTGGTACATATATTCTTATGTGGTGGGGTTGTAGATCTGTAAAGAAATTTTGGCAACTAGTATTTAAAGAGATAAAAGAAATAACAGAAATTGATCTAGAATTTTGTCCAAAGATAGCATTATTATCTATATATGATAAGATCAATAGTATTCAAGCTAGAAAGGACTTAATTACAATTTTTTAAACAAATTTTTTAACAGTGAGACTAATTATAGCAAACAAGTGGAAAGATCAAGGAGATCTACAAATACAAGATTGGTATAAAGAGATATGGCAAATAGCAATTAATGATAAGTTAACTTGTGGAATTAAGGTAAAAAAAGGAATAATGAAGAGAAATGATTTTGAAGAAATATGGATATATGCATATTTGCATATTTGTGCAAAAGGCTTTAGTAAAGGAGGGAGGTGTTTTATCTCCACAGGAAGAGTTACAATTTTGGAGAGGAGAGTAATATGAAGACACTAGACTCTGGTGATGGGGAGCACTTGGGAAAGGGGAAAAAATAAAGAAAAGAAAGAGAGAGAGAGAGAAAAGAAAAGGGGAAAAATTAATTAATGATTAACTAACAGTATTAACAACAATTTTATGTGGTTTTTTTAATTTATGGGTTTAATTAATATTAAATGGTTTAATATGAATCAGATTTAGATAAAGTAATAACAAATGAATAATTAATGTGAGATACCATATATATGTGGAATATTATGTAAAAGTTTTTTTAAAATATTATTGTAAGTAGGTTGTAATACTAATAAAGAATTAAAAATTAAAAATAAAATGGGGCTAACCGTGGGTGAGAAAGGAGATTGGAGCTTGCACTCTTGCCTCCATTCGCTTCACTGCCATAGCCAGAAGTGATTTTCTTAACCGTCTTTGATTTGATCTTGACTCATGGCAACTCTGTGGATGAGACATCTCCAAGACCCCGTATCCTCCACTATTCTGCTTAGGTCATGACTTATTATCTAGGTCAAATTTCTGTGGTTATCATTTTTGTTTTTTTTAAGTTCAACAGTAAGACTGCCTTTGCACTTTCTTCTTTGATCTTCCTTAGTAATTGTTCTAGGTCTGTGATGTTTTCTACAAGTAGTATGGTGTCATCTGCATGTCTTAGATTGTTTATCTTCACTCCTCCTGAAGAAACAAATTTTAATGTGGTGTAGAACAAACTGCTTCTTCTCCATTGGTAACATTACAGATGGCTAATTTCTCTATTAAACATCATCTGAAACCCTACCCTAGTTTGGGAAGCAATGTGGCAAGGATAATTTGAATAAGGAAATTGCCTAGTCTAGAAAATAGAAAATAACACCTCCTCCTCCTGACTGTGCTTCTGCCCAGAATCATATCTTTCAGAATATTGTCAGTCTTTATTGCAACCTTTTGCTTGAGGATGTCCATTAATCACAATGACAAAATGAATATTTGAATGCTTGAACAGAAATGTGTACATAAACTGATCTATTGCAAATAATTACATAAGGCTTGCAGATGTAACTTTTGTGTAAACACACTAGCAATGAAAATAACATGAATTCCATGTAAACTAACCTTGAGACTAACAGATATACAGGAGTGCTATTTTCCCATTATATTTGTAACTTATAGGGAGTAATTTTCATGTTACTTTTATGCAGTCAATAAGGCAGGAGCTGAATAGCAAAAAGGTCTCTCAGAGGAAATTGCCATCCTTGTCACTGCCTGTAAAGGCTTTTTGACTGCACTATATCATTTAGCCTAAATGAATGCTAAAAGATGTGCACACAAACGCACACACATACTCATGCACATGCCTAGAATTTACCTTATTGTTGCTCTTGTTTTTGGGAGGTAAAATAGTGAGGTTTTGCTCCTATGAGGGTCTTCTGTCCTGCATGGACAGAATTCCATTCAAAGTGCATTTCCTGCAAGTTCTGCTGTGTTTTAAAGTGGTTTTCTCTTAGGTCTATGAGATTGTAGCTCTGATCACTTAGCCCAGGGGTAGGCAACCTTTTTGAGCCGGGGGCCGAGTTGCTGTCCCTCAGACAATTGGGGGGGCCGAAGCACCAAAAATAAATAAATAAATAAAAATAAAAAAAAAATAAAAAAAATTAAAAAATATGCATGCACACTCTCTCAGCCCCAGAAAAGCCATGGCAAAACCCCTGTGGAGATTTTGCCAAGAAAACCCCAAGAACAAGTAATAACAACAATAATCAATATCATGGCGGGGGGCGGCGACAGCGGCGGCAGGACCAGCCTAGGGCCGGTCCAAAGGCCTCGGGGGGCCACATCCGGCCCCCAGGCCTTAGGTTGCCTACCCCTGACTTAGCCTGTTCCACCATCTAGCAATAAATGAATCTGTCCAGTTTAGTTTTGATCTACTTTTTATTCTCCCATCTTTTAAGTCTGCATCATTCTGTCTCCATATCACTTTCCCTTAAAAAAAAAAGAAGAGGTTGAAAATGCTTATGCATTTTCAGTCATATTTCTTTTAATATATTCTTTTTACCACACACACACACAAACACACAGTAAGTCATTTCCCCCATAATATTTGTACAATATGAAAATACAGTGGGCCCTTCGTATATGTGGGGAATCTGTTTTGGACCCCCTCCCCCACGTAAGGCAAAAAATGCAGGAAGTCAAGTCCTGTTTGTTTCAATGGTTGTGTGCCATGGGTGTGTGTGCCATTGTAACTTCTGGCACTTGTCATACGCATAAGCTTGAAGCCACATATGGTGTGCTCACATATGGTGCGGGCACGCTATATGCATTTTTGCATACACCATCACTTAATACATACATTTTTATGTGTATTTTTTTCCAGACTGAATAATGGCATCACACATTCAGGGAAGTGGACAGAATCCTACTGGTTAGTCTCAACTAGACTTGATCCTTTGTTGAATGCTGAATCAATTCCTAGGTGAATCCAGTGGGTTGACTTTAGTCAGGAATAGCAATAGATTTTAGTCTAAGTATGAATGTTGAGATATAACAGTTTTTTTTTAAATTTCAGGAATAGCAAATTAGGTAGGTTTACCTTAAAGTGCCAAGTGAATTAAATACTCCCTTACCTGCAGAATGGAGAGGGCTGCCATTGAACTTCAAGACAGAAATGGAAAGGGCTATGATTTGGTGACAGCAGTGAGCACTAAAGAAGGGGAACTGGCTTACCTCCTCTCTCTTCCTTTCCCCTCTTAGTACAGGTCAAAGATCATTCCATCTCCAGCCCATTGAAATAATTGGAAATTGAAAGTTGTCTATCAGTGCATGAGGTATTCATGGAAATCATGGAACAGCCTGATATGGATCTGAAAGGGTCACATTACCACAGAACACTTGGGGCACTGAACTATTTAATTTACATCTAAACATACTAGAGAGAAGATGAGTTCCCAGTTGAAGGCGTGTAAATATAATTGGATTCTTCAAAGCCAGGGGAGAAGGAGGGGAGTCATCTCTTTGGTTTAGATATCCTGGTTGTTTCTCATAGGGTTGTAAAAACATCCCAGTCATGTTGCTCCACCCTTGTTTTTCCTCATGGAAAAGGATAGGTGACAGTTAGCTTGAAAACAGTACATGCAAAATGGGTTTGGGAGTCTTAGTAGACCACAAGCTCAACAGTGTGGTGCAGCAGCTAAAAAAAGCCACTATGATACTGTGTCCAGTTCTGGGCACCACAATTCAAGAGGGATATTTATAAACTGGAGTGTGTCCGGTGTTCAAAGTGATGAAAGATGAGGAGAGGCTAAGGGAGTGGTGTATGTTTTAATAATGTTTAAATATTTAAAGAGATATCATATGGAAGATGGAGCAAGCTTGTTTCTGTTGCTCCAGAAATTAGGACACCAAGGACTGAATGCAAACTATAGGAAAAGAGATTCCGCCTAAACATTAGGAAGAACATCCTGAGCTGTTTGAGGAAGGCAATGGCAAAACTTCTCTGAACAAATGCTGCCTAGGTGTATTGTGGAGTCTCCTTCTTTGGAGATTTTTAAACAGAGTCTATATGATCATCTGGATGTACTTGGATGTACTTTGATTGTGTTTCCTGCATGGCAGGGGATTGGACTGAATGGCTCTTTCACCTCTATGATTCTAGGATTCTACCATTTACATACGCCTAGGACCTTTTGGAGGCCTTTTGGAGTAATTCACCATGGAGTAGAAACCACATGGAAAACAGAACATAGAGACAAGCTTTTTTGATGTGGTAATTTGACTTTGAGCAAATCACATAATAATAATAATAATAATAATAATAATAATAATAATAATAATAATAATAATGCTCGGCAACCAGGGTGGCGTACAACAAGATTAAAACAGATAACAGTTAAAACACTCCTTCAACCCAACCTCTAACCCTCCCCCCTTAAAACTAAATTAAACTAATGTAAGATTAAAATAGCAAATGGACAACAAAATACACTCCAAAAAAAAAAAAAAAAAAAAAAAAAGCAGCTTTAACAAGGACAAACAGGTGGTAGCAGCAAAAGGGTGGGTAAGTGAACCACCTCCATTGAGCTGGGAGATTTATTCAGGGAAGGCCCACTGGAAGAGATCCGTCTTTACTGCTTTTTTAAAGCTATCAAGAGTAGTGATAAGATGGATCTCGTCCAGCAGGTCATTCCATAGTCTTGGAACGGTTGCAGAAAAAGCCCTGCACTCAGCCTCAGAGGAAGGCAATGGCAAAACTTCTCTGAACAAATCTTGCCAACAAAATCCTATGATAGGTTCACCTTACAGTTGTCATAAATCAGAAAAACTTGAAGACACACAAGAACAACAAATTTAAGAACTGGCATGGTATAGTGGTTTGACGTTCAAGCTTATCACATTCTTAAACAACTCACCTTACCTGATCAAGCTTAAAATTAAATTCAGGTGGTGTCTGGACCCTATCGCATGGGGTTTTGCCACTGAAATCACTGCCCAAATGCAGCTTGGGCCATCCCTACTCCTAGACTGTAGCTCTTTTCGAAGCCGGGAGTTTTCCAGTTTGAGAAAATGGCTGCCGGAGCAGCAACAAGAGTGGGGATGGTCCCAGGTGGTGATTTTGGTGGCAAAACCCTTGAGAGAGTCCAGACACTGGCTGTATATTAAATATTTCAAGCCAGATGAGGTAAGGCAAGTTATTTAAGAATGCAATAAGCTCATATGACTCTGCAGACCAGGGTTCAATTCCCCAGTCCACCATAGAAACCCACTGAGTCATCTGGCCTCAGGGAATGCAAAGGCAACCACCCTCTGTGCAAATGTTGCCAAGAAAACCTCATTATAGGTTTGCGTTACGTGCAACCATAAGTTGGGAATTATTTGAAGACCCAGAACAACATATTATTCCTTTTCATTAATCACTCTTAGATTGAATGCAATTTTCTCTCACATGACTGGTTTGAACTAATCTATACTATTGGTGAATCTGGTTGACAAACTCTCTGTAGATCAGGCCTTAAAATGAGAGCAGCAAAATTGTACCAAAATGTGAAAAAAGGAAACAACAAACAATATTCTCTACAGGAATATAAAAGTCAGCAGTTATTCAGATCAGTTCTACTGAACTGTCTAACTGCTAGTGACAGGTGGCTGCTGCTAGCGCTGAAGTCATTCAGCTGATTCAAATACAGTGGGCTGATAATCTTTTGAATGTCTTTTCTTTTATCAAATGCTTGCAAAACATTGACATTCTGGACGATAGAAGAGGGCTCCAATCAATCTATGTCTAGTTGAGTTTTTGTTGTGTAATGTTTCTGTGCTTACCATTTGTACAGAATGGATTTGTAATACATTCAGTTAAAATGAAGGCTAAATAAATTATCCTCATGTTGTTTGTGTGTGAGAGATTTGTTTTTGGGTTTTTGTGGGTTTTTGAGCTGTGAGGGGTTCAGGGTGGGAGGCCTTGCCATTAAACAACAGAATAATACACAGATTAACATGCAAATCATCTCAACTAAGGGTCACACAGTATATATATATATATATACCTCACTCACTTCCATGCCACCATTCTCTGAAGATGCCAGCCACAGATGAAGGCAAAATGTCAGGAAGAAATTTTCTAGAATTTCTTTTCACAGTCTGAAAAGCTCACAAATCCCCATGGATGCCAGCTGTAACTTCACATTTGTTTTTCTTTCTTTCTTTTTTTAAAGATGGGAGAACATGCTAATTATTTCTGGTTAATGACAAAATGTTTGCATTAATGTTTCAAAGAACAAGAGGTCCCCACAGCAGTGACAACATTCTTTTGCATGTGAAAAGACAATTTCCATGCCATTTACCAAGTTGAAAACTCAAGGTATATGTCATTGCTGCATCCAGGGTGTGCATATCATGTGTATATCTAAAGGGCACATGGGAGAAACATCAGGAGATGTTTGATGAATTAAAACTGAGAGAAATAGTGAAGGCAGCAGGGGGTGGTAGGACAATTGACTTCCCACTGTTTTAGAAATCCCTGTGGGTTAACCTGTTATTTTTATGAGGACATAATCTAATAGTAGCCTCTGCTGAGACAGTCACCATATTTTGATAATGGAAATTATATCCTGTACTGACCTATGTTTTCTGAGACAATTTCTAAGATTTTTAATTTGTTTTTTGCTTGCTACAAAAATAAGGCTGTTTCCAAATATTTCCAGTGTGTGTGTGTGTGTGTGTTTAACAGCAACACAAAGCTTAGGGTACTGGAGGATACAAAATGGTGGGCAGGTTCCTAACACTGTTGCTGCTGCTGCTGTTTACAATGGCAGCAAAACAAACAACACAAAAATGGCATGGGGGAATGACAGACTCTTGTATCTGTCACTGCTATGTCTCTCACCCTGAGAAACTGGTGGAAAATTTATACCTTCTCTGGAATGGTCTTCCAATTTCTTCACCCACATATACGATTAAAATTTCTACACAGAACTACATATCTCTAAATATGTTGTCAACATTAGTATTAATTTAAGGCTATTATTTGTCCCCTAATTTTCAGTGATGAAAAGTTTTGATGCACAGTTACAGGGACAGCTTTAGAAAGTAGGGGTTGAGGCAGAGGGTGAACCAGCTGTGCAGCAGGAGACCAAAGACACTGAAGATCAATTGCCATAATTTATCGAGCAACTACAAGACCAAAGGGGGAAAAAAAAGATTGCCTCAGAGGTTATTAAGATACTGGAGGGGTGTGGCTAGACATTGATCATGGTGGATGCATAAAATTTGAGCAGGACAAAATCTCAGCTTTCACCAATTAATTGGAGTGAAATTTGCCCCACTTTCAAGACCCAAAATACCTATCTAATGCAAGGAACTAAAATGGCAGCAGATCAAGCAATTCTGGGTTTCTGCTCATACCCTAAAGAGCTAAAAACTCAAATGGAGAACACAGAGGTAACACAAGGTTCACACAAAAGTGGGAAGGGAGTCAGAAGTGAGAGTCCCCTGATACCAGATCCATCACTTTTGGACCTCCTAGAAAGGCTTCGTGAGAATTTAGTGCAAGACTTAGAGAAAGACTGGGCGCAGTGTTGGAGATATAGAAGATACAGCTAATGCAGCTCTTGAACAGAGTCATTCTCATGAAGTGCTCATACAGGAGTTAGAACAAATGAATGACTGTCTCACAAAGAAGATGCAGGACTTGGAGGACAGAAATAAGACACTCAATATCAGAATTTGAGGGATTCATGAATGGGAGGAGCATCAAGATATGATTTCATACCTCTTTACCTGGCTGAATAACATCTGAGACAAGGTGCTCTTCCCAGGGACATAATTGTATGTTTTGCACATTATTAAAAAAAAAAAAGAAAAAAAAAGAACAAGTACTGAAGAAGCTTTCCAATACCCCAAACCTTGCTTACTAGGACTCTACCATGCAATTATACCAGGACATCTCCTCTGAAATATTGAGGAGATGCCATGGTTTTAAACCCTTCACCTCTCTACTCCAACAAGCAAGCATAAAATACAAATGGGGCTTCTCTTTTAAACTAATAGTCTTTTATAATGGCTCTGTCATGACTTCCTCAACTAAAACTCAGCATCTTCACACATTAAGGTGCCCCAAGACCTTGAGAAAGAGGTGAAGAATAACGTCTCCTCTTCAGCTGCACCCAAACCTGGACGAGCGGCTGAACCATGGATGCAAGCAAGACAGAGAAAACACAAACAATGGCGGTCCTGCACAGCTGAAACCAACACAGCCAAACTGACTCTAGCCAACTTCCAGCACAGAAGATAGTCTTCCCTGACTTTTTGACATCATAAAGTGAATGGTTAAGCATTAAGTATCCTTGTCTTGTACTAACTTCTGGTATCTTTCTGATTTATTTCTCATAGCTTTCTCCCCACCCCCAGCCATCTTGTCTTTCTCCCGCTTCTCTTATTTATTTCCTGCCTTAATCCTAATGAGTGATAGCTGCCATGTTTGAAGGAAACATTCACCCTGTTCCCAATTGTTAATTGCTCTCCAATTGCAAGATGGCCTTTTACATGCAGATAGCCTCACTCTAAATTTCACTATTATTGATTTAACTCTCTTTCTGCCTCAACAATCCTCTCCCACCCCTCCTCCCTTGGTTCTAACTTTTGGTATCTTTCTGATCTATTTGTCGCAACTTTCTCCCCCTCCTGATCTTGTCTTTCTCCCTTTCTGTTGTTTTCCTCCCAAAATCCTTACGACTGACAGCCAAATGTTTGAGAGAAATAGGGCCGATGCAGACAGCCAAGAAGCTGCAGATTGGGCTGCAGCAACCATATGCCATGGCCCTGATCCTACTTTTTGCTGCCCCCAAAAGGAGCGGCAAAATGCCACTCCTTTTGGGAGTGGCAAAAGGCCACCCTTAAAGCCACCACGGCTCTTTTGCACCCCTTTGGTGCAGCATGTGTGCACGCTGCGCCAAGAGGATGCACGGTGTCAGGGTGCAGTCAGGGAAGAGTTGGGGCAGCCAGCGTGCAGTTGCCTCACCCACCTCTACCCCCAAGCTGGCCTAAACTGCCAATGTGCATTGGCCCATGGTTTCCCTGTTTACAACTGTTAATCTACAACTGGAAATACTAACAAATTCAGAGGGATTGCAATATTGTTTGATAAAGCATGTCCATTTCTAGTTGACAATATAATCTGAGACCCTTCAGGTTGCTGCTAAAGAGGAAAACCATATCTGCTCTCACTTCCTCTGAAGGGAAACCCCTGACAAAATTATGAAAGAATTTCAAAACTTTTATTCTAAACTATATACCTCTGAACTGCCACAAAATTTGGACATGGACCAATTTATACAATCTTTAAATCTGAAGAAGTTCAAAGAATCTCATAAATCACTGTTAAACAAACCTATTCATCCAGATCAGGGGTCCCCGGACTTTTTGATCCGGGGGCCGGTTCACTGGCCCCCAGATATTCCAGCCGGCCGGATGCATGCGTGCAGATGTGTGCAACTCCAGACACCATTTTGTCTTCCAAAATGGCATCCAGAGTTGCACACATGCGCACGACTCCGGGTGCCATTTTCAAAGACAAAATGGCACCTGAGTAGTGCGCATGCGTGCGTGACGCCGGGTGCCATTTTGGAAGACAAAATAGTGCCCAAGTAGTGCGCATGCGTGCACGATGCCAGGTGCCATTTTGTCTCCCAAAATGGCGCCTGGAGTCACACGCATGCGTATGACTTCAGACGCCATGTTGGAAGCCAAAATGGCACCCGGAGTAATGTGCATGCAATGCCAAGCGCATGCGCACTACTCTGGATGCCATGTTGGAAGCCAAACTGGTGTCCGGTGTCTGGTGCGAGCGGCGGCAGCAGCGGTGGTGGCGGGGCAGTAGGAAGGCCTTGGCCGGTCGAGTCCGGCCCACGGGCCATAGTTTGGGGACCCCTGATCCTGATGAATACAAAAAGACAAAAGCTAAGCTGAAACAAAATAAGAGTCCAGGCCCAGATGGCTTCTTAAGTGAATTTTACAAATTGTTATTCGACCAAATTTCACCCCATCTTATTGCCCCTTTTAAGTCCATTCTTAATAGTGTTCCTGTGCTGACAAGTTGGCATAGAACCTGAATAATTCCAATCCCAATAACCAAAGAGGAATGCCCAGAAACTAAATTTTTCCATCCTATTGCACTCCTTAATCAAGATGCAAAAATATTCTATTATGGTCCCAGAATAAATGTGTTTATTTTAGGACCAGATGGGCTTTATGCTGGGCAGATGCTTAGCAGTCCTCAGGGTACTCAGTATCATTCACTATTTCAACTGATCAAAGACTCCTCTAGCCTTGCTTTCACTTGATGCTTTGAAATGGCTGGAATGGCCATTTCTTTTGGGGTTCTTCAAGGAATGGATTTTGGAGATGGCTTCATAGGAACACTCCGCCTTATCTATGAGAAATCAGAGACTATGGTGTTGGTCAATAGCCTTGGCTCAACACTTTTTGCAATTTCCAGGGGCACCAGACAAGGATGCCCATTGTCATCTCTCCCACAATAGAGCCCTTGGGTAACATGATTCAGCATAATGCTGATATCAATGTCCTTTGCATCAACAACCAACACTATTTTTTAAAAATCGCAAACAGAATTATCATTTCTGCCTCTAAAAAGGACAATTGAGTCCTTTGGTAGTTATTTAGGTCTAAAAATTAACTTTAACTAATCCACATTAATGGCTCTAAACACTTCATGCCAACAGCAGAAATCCTGGCAGGACCTAATGGGCTTGCAACTTCGTCCCTCAGGTTTTTCCTATTTGGGAATAATCATCACGAAAGACATCCAGCAGCTCATACCCTGAAATTATAACCCAGTATACACATGGGTACTATGTAAATCTAAAGAATGGAAGGTGTTAAATCTTTCCATCCTTGGCAGGACTGCATTAGTTAAGTTGTCTATGATCCCTCGGCTCTTTTTCCTGTTTCAAACAATTCTATTGACTCCTCCCCCATCTAGATTCAAGAAATGGCAAAAATTAATTGACCAATTTATTTTCAATAAAAAGAGCCCTAGAATTCCCAAATCCACTAGACACATCACTTCCAAGAATGGTCTGGCAGTCCCAGATACTGCACTATATTTCCAGGCTTTCCAACTCAGTCAAACTATTCAATTAATTAAGGTCAACAGTGATACCAGATGGGTAAATCTAGAAGTTTATAATATGAAGTCCATTTAATTTACTTGCCTGTACAACAAAACTTCAAAACAGAAACTTAGCAGGTTATCTAAACTGTTTTTATCTAGCTCCATACTCATCTGGCTTAAATGGAGATGCATACTTTCTCTGGACACCTCTCCCATTAAACCCCATTTTTTTTGCATTCTCTTTCCCACTTAGATGATCGGTTCCCACTAATAAAGTTATTGAGGACATAGGACCTTATCCCACGGGGCCAAAAGCAGCAAGAATCCACTAAGAATCAGGCGCTATAGCGCTATACATTCCCGGGTGATCACACGACGTCGCTCAGAATCGACTAAGAATCAGGCGCTATAGCGCTATAGTTTTCCGGGTGATCACACGACGTCGCTCAGAATCGGCTAAGAATCAGGTGCTATAGCGCTATAGTTTTCCAGGTGATCCCACGACGTCGCTCAGAATCCAACAAGAAACCGCTCGGAATGCAGCATCATTCGGGTTCTTTTGAATGTCGGTTTCAGCGGGCATTGCAATAGCGCTAGCTTATCCATAGCGCTATTATAGCGCTAGCGCCATATTTATACTAGCGCTATAGTACTGCAATGATGCTCATATCGCTTTCTTGCCACTTTTGAGAGCAGCGTGGGATAAGGTCCATAGATTGTACCTGTTCTCTGATGGATTACCAAAGCCCAACACGACTAATTTTGCTCTTGCTATCTATATGTGTTAAAGGTCATTCTAACTTGAAACATAGGAAATTGATATTTTTTCTTATTACTGCTGCCAGATTAGAAGTAGCCAAATGTTGGAAGTCAGGTGAGCTCTCCATTGAGAACTGGTGGACTAGAATTTGGGGTATGTGGTTGATGAAAAAACTGCATTGACTACAAAAGGATTGATACATTTCAAGAAGACTGGATGATCTTTATTGATTGTTAATCATCACTCCCACCGGATTCAACCTCCAACTTCACAGATGGATCTCTAGATGGACACTCTACAACTTGACATGCCAGAGTCTCTGGTTCTTACTGAAAACTAAGGGGGGAAACAGACAGCAGGTAAGGAGAGGCTTGCCACTGCCCCTTTGCTCACTGGGTTGGGGCCATGGCAACTGCATGTCATGCCCCAACCTGGCTGTTTCCTGGTGCAAAAAGGAGTGGCAGAAAGCTGCTCCTTTTTGCACTGGGAAAAAGGTGCCTTTTTTTGGCAGTGGTTTCTTTGCATTTCTGTGGTGCAGCATGTGAAAACACAGTGCCACAGGAACTCCCCAATGCTGCCCACCATCTGTTTGGGTGGGTGGAATGATGATGGATTGGGGGTAGAGTCGGGGCATGCAGTGTGTGGTTGCCACACCCCCACGCCACCCTGGAACTGGCTCTTAATGCTGGTCTGTTTAGCTCCTAACTTTCTGATTCTGCTGCAGAATAACTATTCATCAGATACATGCCCTTGTGGTTAATTGTTGTTGTTGTTTTGTCATTGTTCTACAGACTTTATGTATTTCATTGTAAAAACTCAATAAAAAATAATTAGAAAAAAGAGATATTATTAAGATACTGACCTAATTAGGCACCTGGGGTCTTGAAATAGTTGTCAATAAAGTTCCAAGCCATTCGTTTGTCTTTTCCAATGATTCATGCCTCCTCATGATGTAGCCGAAGTACAAGAGCCGTAGTTTAATCATCTTGGCTTCCAGATAGAGTTCCAGCTTGTTCTGTTCAAGAACCCATTTGTTTGTCTTTTTGACTGCAATTCATCTCAAATGAGTCTTATCCACTTTCTTCACTGCCCAGCTCTCACATCTGTACATGGTGATGGAGAAATACAATGGATTGGACAATTCTAATTTAGTACTTAGGGGGGATGCAGACAGATGGCCCTGGGCCCCCTGGGAAGCAGAGGATCGGGGCCTCTGCTAGCACACACAGTGGCCCCGATTCTCCCATTTGCCACCTCTTAAAAGAGTGGCAAAATGCCGCTCCTATTAGAGGTGGCAAAAGGCCGCCCCAAGAGACACTGTGAGGACGCTATGCCCCAGAGTTCTTCTCTGCCTCTTCTGGTGTAGCGCATGAGGACGGTATGCTGGGAGGACGTGCTGACGCCACGTGCCGTGCATAAGGGCACGTGGCGTCAGGACGCCTTCCCTGACTCCAACACACTGCAAAGGGCCCATCTGCAGGGGCTCTTAGTTGTACATTTTACTCTTTATGATCTTTCAGCATTGCCCATCCCATTCCTAGTTATGACTAGATTTCATGATTGCAATCTCTATTCTGATCAATGTTTGATGCAAGGTTATGATAAATCTTAAACTATTTCTATTTCCTTATTGCCTAGGTTGAATTTGTGTAGATCTTTTGTGGTCGTTATTTTTGTTTTCTTTATGATGTGCCCCCTAGTGATGGAAAAATATTTGAAAACTTGAAGGGGATAAAACAACAACAGAGAAAGGGACTTTTCAAGTGTCTAAAAACTGCACACCTATCACAGGGTTTTTTGGGGCTGAGCGTAGCTCTACACTCTTAAATGTTATATTCTGAATTGGTGCAGGGGGGCCAGGAAACAATCCTGGAAAGCTACAACCTTTAGATGTTTGGCTAATTTTCTCTCTACATTCCCCACTGCCACAGACTTTCTTCCCACAGAAGACCACAAACTGCATAATTTTAAAAGGCTCCTGGCAGTGGAGAGAAAAATGATTCAATTATTCCTTCTTCCTTGTGGGAATTAATAATTCAACACAGCATATCTCTAGTGCCCACAGCACAACTGTAGTCACTGCCCATCTCACTATCCAGGTCTCAAAGTGGATTGTGAGAACTGACTGCCTTAATGGGCAGAACTGATAAGTCTCAAGACCATTTATTTGGTGGACTGAAGATTTGTATCTTTCCTCTTAATCTAATGGATTCATAAAGCAACTAACAATAAAAGTGAACAGTCATATGATGGCAAATCTATATTGATGAGCTCTTTCCCTGTTTCAGAAACCCAATGGACTAAGTGGTTGCTCATGAGTCATGACAGCAGTTTTTCTCTTCTTTGCCCTCTTTCATGCACATTAAGGCAGTCACAAATTTAACATAGCAACAGGACTGGTATTACAAACTGAGCTCTTGACTGACTGAACCCTTTGTTCTAAATACTCCATAGCAACTAAGATACTAGGATGAATCAATCTATTTATGGTTTGTGTCAGTTTTGCCTGTGTTCATAAATTTGTTCCTTTCTGCTTCTGCATGAATCTACAATCTTTAAAAAATGCATCTGCATGAAAAAAATCCCTTTAAACGAGTAAACTAAAACTTAGTTTCTTTCAAAACATGCAGTCTGTTTTGACACTTTGGGGATGAGAATTTTGCTGGTGTGCTTGGAAACTGAAAACTAGGAGGAAGGCATAGGATCAGCTAAATTTGTACCAGAATTTGCAGGTATTGAATTCGTCAGGGACCTATGACTATAACTACAATATCTGATAAGCTGGCATATTTTCATTTAATATTAGAGATGGAAGAATCCATCACACTTGCTTTTGATACCCCCTTTTCAAAAAGAACTGCTGATTAATAAATTTTCAACATCTCAATGACATTAACTGCCAAGTAAAATTAATTTTTATGGAAAACAGATTTTGCTGATTTTTATTCATTCACACCGGACTCACTTAAGTTACTGCTCCACATGCTGCCTTCCTTCTTCTTTCCCTAGAAAAAACAGTGACAGATACATACTTACAATTAAAGTGGAAGCATATTGTCTTTTATCTGAGAAACTATCTAACCCTTAAAATAAATATTCTTAAGGAAGACTGTAGCCAGAAGTTCATACAAATACAGCCTTTGTATAATTCCCATATAGCAAAGCGAGAGAAGCTGTGGACCTGTAGATACTGTTAACTTCAGAAATCAGCCAAGGCTATTATGCCCAATAGTAAGTGATGATGGACTCTGTTAACACTTGCAGGCTCACAGCCTCCCCAACCTTCCCTAATAGACCACCTAGCATCTTCCAGATGTTTTAAATTACTACTCACATCAGCCCCAGCCAGTGCGGCTAATTATGATGTATAATGAGAGCAAGAGAAGAAATAAATTTCTCAATCCAATAGTTTATTTGTATTTGTTCTTGTGTTCCTTTAAGTTGTTTCTGACTTTTATGGTGATCCTTAGGTGATCCTGTCACAGGGTTTTCTGGGACTGAGGGTAGGTGGACTATCGCTCTACACTCTTAAAATGGGGCTAGGTCATTTTAACTGCTCTGTCTGCCTCCTGTTGCATTCTGGAACTTGTAGTTTAGGAAGGGGCACTTAGAATATTTAGCCAGAAAGCCTTTAAGCCTCACTGAACTACAAACCCCAAAATACAACAGGAAGCAGCCAGAGCTATTAAAATGGACTAGCCCTGTTTTAAGAGTGTGGTGCGATAAGCTTGTGGGTTTCCATGGCTGAGTAGGGAATTGAACCCTTGGCTTCCAGAGTCCTAATCCAACACTGAAACCACAACACCATGCTGGCTTTCTTATTATTTACCCCCATTTTTTGTATCACTGTTTGTGAGGAATGGTCCACTATGAACTTTGCTCAGTTTTGTGACCTACAGCAAAATTTTGGAAGGTCTCTATAGTAAGCAATTTAGTAACAGCTGGATCCTCTTTGTTTCAAAAATAAAATTTGATATTAGCTGTTCTAACTGCACTGTATCATGTCAATGTCAGAGCAGAAGAAGGTTATAATATTTTTCTTTCCCCTCCTCTTTCCTCCATGCCTGTACTTAATTCACAGAGATATGGGGTGGGTTATCTCTGACCTCCATGTTCAAATATCTCAGCATGTGCTGATATCTCTTTCCCGCAGTTTATGAAAGTCCTGGATATTCCTGTCAGTTGGGCAACAAGTCCACTTCTTTTCAAGCCCACCTCTCTCTATTCTCTCCTTTCCTGCAGGTAACAACAGCTATAATGCAATAGATTTGTATTCTGAACAAGACCATTACATGTTCTGATATGGTCAAAATTTGAGGGATTACTAGTATGGTAACTATTCAATTAATTTCAAGAAACTACAGGAGAGACAGTGTGGTGTAGTGGTTTGAACACTGAACTATGACTCTGGAGATCAAGGTTCAATGCTCATCTCAGCTTTGGAAACTCAGTCACACACTCTCACTCCAGAAAACCCTGTGATAGGTTCACCCTAGGATTACCATAAATCAGAAAAGATTTGAAGGCACACAACAACAACAACAACAACAACAACTCATTTCTAAAACTACAAGAAAAAGTAAATATGGTGTGTGCACATGTGTGTTGAACCAATGCCTCTTGAACCTATACATACAATTGCATTTCTTGTTGTTGCTAACTGCCTTTGTGTCGGTCTTGACCCATGGCACCCCTATGGATGAGACATCTCCAGGCGCTCCCTGTCCTCTACTGCTCTGCCCAGCTCCTCCAAACTCTTAAAAGTGGTCTCTTTAATAAAGTCCATCCATCTAGCATGTCGCTTTCCTCTCTACTTCCCTCCACCTTTCCTAACATCATTGTCTTTTCCAATGATTCATGCCTTCTCATGATGTGTCCAAAGTGCCACAATCTAAGTCTTGTCATCTTGGCTTCTAGGGATATCTCTGGCTTGATCTGTTCTATGACCCATTTGTTTGTCCTTTTGGCTGTCTATGGAATCCATAGCACTCTTCTCCAGTACCACATCTCAAATGCATTGATTTTCTTCCTACCTTCTTTCTTGACTGGCCAGCTCTCACATCCATACATGGTTATAGAGAATATGATGGCTTGTATGATTCTGACTTTTGTGCTGAGTTGTATGTCTTTGCATTTTAGGATCTTTAGGATCTTTAGGACCCTCCCCATTCTTAATCTTCTCCTGATTTCCTGACAGCAGTCTCCATTCTGATCAATGTTTGATCCCAGATATAAGAACTCTTTTACTATTTCTATTTCCTCATTGTCTAGTTTGAATGTGTGTAAGTTCTCTGTGGTGCATGATGGGGTGAGCTCCTGCCAATAGTCCCAGCTTCTGCCAACCTAGCAGTTTGAAAGCATGCAACTACAAATAGATAAATAGGTACCACTTCAGTGAAGGAAAACAGTGTTCTGTGCAGTCAGGCTGGCCACATGATCACAGTGTAGACTTTGGGCCTCAGCAGACGGCTGAGGTAGGGAAGAGGAGGGGCAGCCGCACACTTGGCGCCCCTTCCTCCTCCCGAGGTTGCCCTCGGAGCCACCGGTGCTCCACACGGCCGGCGCTCCGAGGGCAACCTCCCGCTGCAGTGTCTGGACACGCTGCGGCGCTCCTTTCAGGGACGGGGAAGGTGCGCCGCAGGATCGAGGCGTGGGGATGCCTCGGTCCTGCGGCGCACCTTCCCAGGGCGGCCCTGTGCCGCCAGTCTGCTTCCCCCCTTTGACAACACTGAGTCTTCAGCTTAGTAATGGAGGTTAGCACCGCCCCCTATGGTTGGACATGACTTGACAACCTTGCCAATGGGGAATACCTTTACCTTGTACCAAAGTTTTCTATGCTCATTATTTTTGTTTTCTTTATGTTCTCATTATTTTTGTTTTCTTTATGTTCAACAGTAAGCCTGTCTTTGTACTTTCTTCTTTGATTTTCCTTAGTAGTTGTTCCAGGACTGTGGGTTTTTTTTGCTAGTATTATGGCAGGGGTAGGCAACCTTTCCCCTTTAAAGGCTGAGGGACCTCAGCTCCCAGAAGCCTCAGCCATGTTGGCCAATAGCTCTTGGGATTCTGGGAGCTGAAGTCCCTTGGCCCTTAAAGGGGAAAGGTTGCCTACTCCTGTATTATGGTATCATCAGCATATCTCAGATTGTTGACATTTCTTCCTCCTATTTTCACTCCTCCCTCTTCCATGTCCAAGCTTTCCTTACAATATGTTCTCCATATAAGTTGAATATGTAGGGTGATAGGATGCAGCCTTGCCTGACTCCTTTGCCAATTGGGAACCATTCTGTTTCTCCTTATTCTGTTTTGACAGTAGTGTCCTGAGTACAGATTCTTCATTAGGACTATCAGATGTGTTGGCACT
>CM034711.1:22431873-22442217 GCA_020142125.1 Phrynosoma platyrhinos | reverse complement strand
AAAAAGGTATACATTATGGAAACTAGCTTACGAAATGCATTTATTGGGGGAAATTGCCAAATATGCATATTGGTCAACATTTAATACAAAATTTCATAAATTTAGAAAAATTGCAAGAAAAAATGGGGAATGTATAGAAAGTGTACCATCTATGGGGAGGATGTGAGCTGCACCTTGCTGCCCATTCCAAATTTACTCTCACAGTGACAGTAGCAAAATCCCTATTTTCTTAATATAAAACAATAATGTAAATGTTATTTTATATTTATTAATTTTATATAATTCATGACCTTGCAATAAAAATGATTCCTAAACAAGGACAAATGTTAACCTCAAGAGGTGAACATTTCCCACCAGGATAATTAAAACCATTTCTTTTCCTGGTGGAGAAAAGCCTTCAATAAACATGATGCTTGGTCCTAGACTTGCTAGAATGTTTCAACAATACCTCTACACTACTGGGACATTGTTGGGGAGTGTCACTGCTGCTCTATTGGTAAGCCTCTTTCGAAACTCAGCAGAGGCATTTTGCATCAGGCACTACTCCTGGAGAAGGTCCTGTTTGCATTCAAGTAGAGGTTCTACTATCACACTCCCCTTTCCTCATCTAACTGTCATGGTATAAACCTCCTGAGCTAAGCCCCTCTTTCCCTTTGGAGAGGAGATGCTGGCAGTGAATGTTGTGTAGCTATGAAGGCAGGAATGTTTGTTGAAGGGTGTTTGTTGAAGGATCATTGAATTATAGAATCATAGAGTTGGAAGAGATCACAAGGGCCATCCAGTCCAATCCCCTGCCATGCAGGAACACAGACTCAAAGCATCCCTGACAATAGTCACTTTGGCCTTTTCATATTCCATGCTGAACAAAAGATCTGGAGAGAAACCCAATAAAGAAATTTTAGTCATCACTGTCTGTTTCCACATGGACTGTCTGTCAAGGTAAGTTGAGCAAGGCTGGTGGGAAAGAAGGATAGTTTGATTCAGTAGCTGAGTATAGTCACCCATACTCTGGCCTCCATTTTCATAACACCTGGCTCCAGTCTCAGAATTGCATTAGAGTCAAACTTTGGATCTTGGAATGCTATCTTAGAAATTTGGATTGCAGATGTTCTAATGGTGCAGAGTTGGGGAGGGGTCCCAGCTGGGACCCATAAAGCAGTTGTACAACCAATTTGGCTTCAAAGAGTTCAAATGCTGCCAGAATATAATGGCCTCCTCTTTGTCATAAGAAATTTGAGGATGGCTGTTGAACTCCTCTGTGCATTACTGGCAGCATAGTCACCATGCACTTTCCTACTACCAGTAGCATGAAAGATTACCCCTAGATATTTGAAGCAGGATATTTGTTCAATATTGTGATAATCTATAATCCAGTTTCGGTTCTTGGGCCTTTTAGCAAATGCCTTGATTTTGGGTTTTTTTGTAGTTAAGTTCTAGCTGATCCTCTCTGCAATACTGTGTTAGTGTTCTTAGTGCTCTTTTTAGACCAATAAGTGTTCTTGAAATTACTACTGCATCATCCACATAAAGCAGAGCAGAGATATGCCTTACCTCTAACTTCAGAGGATGGAAATTTGTATTGTCAAGATGACTCACCATGTCATTGATGTAAAAGTTGAAGAGGAGTGGAGCTAGAATGCTTGACACCTTTCTCAGTGGCAATGGCGTCAGACCTATGTCTGATAGGCCTGGGGGTTGTATCTTATTTCGAGTGAGGTCCATTCATGCAGCATACGAATTGGGTATAGTAGACGATGGTCAATCGAGGAAGCCTCCAGTTTTTTCCATTGTTTGATTCTAGATATAGAGTCAAAACCTGCTTTGAAGTCTATAAAGGCAACATAGAGAGAGAATGTGTTGCAGGTGGCAATGAGGTGTTGGAGTACAAGACATTGGTCTATGGTGGATCTGCCTTCCCTAAAGCCAGCTTGCTGATCGTGTTCAGGAGACTAATTGGTCTATAGTTGCCAGGATAATTCTTATTTCCTTTTTTATATATGGGGACAATGATAGCAAGCCCCCTGTCAGTAGATCAGGGGTAGGCAAACTGTCCCCTTTAAGGGCCGAGGGATTTCAGCTCCCAGAATCCCCAACTATTGGCCAACATCCCAGACTATTGGCCAACATGGCTGAGGCTTCTGGGAGCTGAAGTCCTTCGGCCCTTAAAGGGGATAGTTTGCCTACCCCTGCCTTGGGTGGTCTGTCATAGTTGTCAATGCAGGTAAAGAGGGATGCCAAAATAGGGACTACAAATTTCAATTTTTTTTGGATGCCTTCTGAAGGTATCAAATCTCCCCCTGGAGCCTTCTCCATTTTTTGATCTCTGCCTCAGACACTGGTGGGAGATTCTCTATATTTTGGCTTGCAGGTCCATTTTCAACATAAGTGTCCTTATAAAGTGCTTGGAAGTGTTCCTCCCAGATCCCTGGAGGGATGTGACAATCCACTATAGCTGATGCATTGTACTAGGAGCTTGATATAATACCAAAATAAAGCTGAGTTGTTGGTTTGGACTGCCTGAATAAGTTGTGTCCAATTATTTTTCATGGTTTCTTCCTTCTTGTAGGCCAACAGTTTTTTGTAACCTCTCTTCTGCTGGAACAGCTTCGGGCATAGTATTGGATACATAGCCCTGATAGGTGGTCATGAGAGCTTTTTTAGCATCAACACATTCCTTGTCAAACTATGACTTTGAGTGTTGTTGTTGTTGCTTCCTGTGTCTACTAATTTGCTGGTTTAGATAATAGAATAACACTTGGGTAAGGTTGTTGTAATTTTCCAGAAGTTCATCAGAGGACTCCATTGATTTCAGTGTCTGAAAGACACTGAAGGTGGTCTGAGGCCAATACCTCACTTATTGTTTAATTTAGCTGTGGAGTCCATTTAGCTCATCTGTAAGTCCTTTCTGATGGCACTAGAGAGAGCCGATAGCAGTCCTTGGTATATGTCTCCTGAGTGAAATTGCTTAGTTTTAGCTGAATGGGAAGATGATCACTTTCAAACTTAGACATAACTTCTAACTCCTTGGCATAGAGAGTAGGACCTTTGAAATAATTATGTAGTCAATAGCGCTCATTCTGGACCTAGAGAGATAAGTGAATTCAGCTGGACAGTCATTTTTCACATCACCATTGAGGATGCAAAGGTTTAATCTGAAGACTGATTGAGCCAGACATAGGCCTGCAAAATTTGATTTCTTTTCTTTTGAGTATCAGATAAGATGAGTTCTGTCATCCTTAAGGTTAGGTGGAGTCAAACTTGTTGATTTCCCCACCAGCACCACCCCATTTACTATGAGTAATCACATGGGAGTCTTGGTCAAATTGAAAAACTTCAGTCATTTCAATTAACTGACAACTACTTCTGGAAGCCTTGGTAGAGAAATCTAGATTCAGTCAAATGGGCAGTGGGAGTTGGTGATTTCCATGTCAGTACAGTATTGCAGCTGCTCTGGGGTTGAGTCAGAACTTTAAAGGCACTATCCAAGATGCTGAATGTATTTTGGGAATTAGGATTCTTTTAAACCCAGAGTGGAATCATCACTCTCCTGAGCTGGAATCCACCAGCTAGTACCGTACTACTTATTCTCATTGAATTCTCTTTTACCCCTTAATCAGATATTTTTGCATCATTCATGATTTCCATATCAATAAACACTCATAATGAACTTGCACCTTTTCTGGAGCTTTAAAGAACTGCAGTCCACCATGGTTTGGTGAGATAGGAGGATGTTTTTAGAAAGTCAATAATCTGTCAAGTGTGGTTAGTGCAGTCTATTGAAGCGGCTGATTTAAGACAAGTTGTGCATAGATGGATGAAAAGAATGAAGTCAAATCATGCTTCCTCAACTGCTTCCTTCAGCCCAGCTGAACAAAACAACACCGAGTACTGAAATACAGATGCCTCTGGGGAGAGACACAGTAATAGTTTCAACACAGGAAAACAGCCTTAAAGGGTAGTGCCTAGGAAACATCACAAATATGACAGACAGCCCACCAATCATGATTTTCTTTCCTATAAAACAACATTTCAGTTAATTCTGGGTGAAATTGCTTCTTGTGTCAATGCAGCACAAAGGCTGGACTTGAGTTATCTATATTGCATGATGACAAGGAAGCCTGGTTAAAAGAAAATGTTTACTCGCTAAAAAAAAACTTTACCTTTTTACTCCTTATCCACTATTAATCTCTATCTTGATTATTTAAAACCTAATTTAAAAATTTGCTACCATAGGAATGCCCCCATTTAATTAATTAATTAATTAATTAATATGTTGCCTTTCTCCCTGGAGGGACCCAAGATGGCTCACAGATAAAACATTTAAAATCTCAATAAAATTCAAAACAATTAAAACATCTACATCCAATATAAAATCATATAAAATATACAAAAGTTAAAAACAAACTACTACTACTACTAATAATAATATGGTTTATTTATATACCGCCCCAGTGGAAAACCAATCTAGGTGGTGAACAGTAGAAATAATAAAAACACACCTGTTCCATAAAACCTGCCCTGCTATGCATTGTACACAAAATGCCTGCCTGCATAAAAATGTTTTTACTTGCTGGCGAAAGGCCAGCAGGGAAGGGGCCAACCTAGCCTTATGAGGAAGGGCATGACAGAGGGTAGGAGAAGCCACCGAGAAGGCTCTCTCTCGTGTTCTCACCAGGTGAGCCTTGATCTTAGTGGGACCAAGAGAAAGCCTTCTCCTACAGATCATCGGGCTCTCACAGGTTCATATGGGGAGATACAGTCTCTCAAATAGTCTGGACCCAAGCCATGTAGGGCTTTATAGGTCATTACCAGCCTGGAAATGAATCAGTAGCCGGAGGAGCTGTTTTAACAAGGGAGTTATATGCTCCCTGCAACTTGCTCTGGTCTGCATTCTGGCTGTGGCGTTTTGAACCCGCTGAAGTTTCTGGACAGTTTCCTAAGCCAGCCCCACATAGAGTGCATTGCAGTAGTCCAAACGGGGTGTAATCAAGGCATGTGTCACCATAGCCAGATCTGATATCTCAAGAAACAGTCACAGCAGGCGCACAAGTTTAAGCTGTGCAAATGCACTCCTGGCCACTGCTGAAACCTGGACATCCAGGCTCAGAGTGGAGTCCAGGAGCACACCCAAACTGTGAGCCTGAGATTTCAGGGGGAGTGTAATCCCATCCAGCACAGGCTGAATCCCTATTCCCTGATCTGAAGCACCTCTGTCTTGCCTGGATTAAGCTTCAATTTGTTTGCTCTCATCCAGTCCATTACTGACAGCATACACTGGTTCAGTACAGAGACAACTTCCTTGGAATCAGATGAGAAGGAGAGAAAGGGTTGGGTGTCATCCACATACTGGTGGCACTGTACCCCCAAACTCTGGATGACCTTTCCCAGTGGTTTCATGTAGATACTGAATAACATAGGGGACAGAACAGAACTCTGAGGGACCCCACAGGCCAACGGACAAGGAATTGAACAGGAGTCCCCCAATACCACCTTCTAAGTTTGCATAAGATGGTTTAGCTTATGGTTACCAAGCATTTTTATTATACGGGAAGGAGAAATGTAATCAATCCTTTAACGAACACTGTATTAAGAAGGCTCTGCTAAAAATCTGGAAAAAGCATAAATGTAAAATCAGAATATACCTCTTTGGGCTTCACCCCAAGAAGCTTTTTATAGAAGGGAAATGATTAGATATGATCATTGGTGCTTTTATAAAGATCTATTAAAATTTGAAAGAGGGACATTCTTACACAAGAGGAGATAAAGGAAAAAGGATTTGATCTAGGTTGGTACCAATATAGACAACTATATGAGAAAATGAGGATAGATATTAAGGAACATGGAATTAGAGGGGGGGAATCAGAAATAATAGAAATTCTCTGTGGAGAAAAAGAAAAAACAATAGGGTTATTATATAAATCCCTACTAAAAATTGAAATGGAGGATGAAACTGTAAAAAATACAATGGTCCAATGGGGCAAATATGTTGGACACAACATTCATCTTGCGCAATGGGAAAAAATTTTGGGGAAAAATTTGAGATACACGGCCTCCCAAAATTTGAAAGAGAATTGGTATAAAATGTTTTATCAATGGTATCTGAGCCCAGCAAATTGTCCAAAATATATAAAAACTGTGATAATTGTTGTTGGAAGTGTAGGGAGCCGAATGGAACATTTTTTCATTGTTAGTGGACATGTAAATTCGCAAAAAGATATTGGGGGATGATTAATGATTCAATCAATGAGATAATAGGCATCAAAATAGAATTAAAACCAGAAATGTATCTTTTAGGAATTTTGGAGGAGCAATTGGAAAGGAAACATGGAAAACTATTGTTTTATATGACCACAATCGCCAGAATCCTCTTTGCAAGCAGATGGAAATCGAAGGAAATCCCAAACAAAGAAGATTGGCTTTGGAAGTTATATGACATTTTAGAAATGGATAAATTGACACTGTTGCTAAAGGGCTACTCCCCAGAAAAATATAATAAAGATTGGGAGAAAGTTGTTACATTTATAAGAGAGCAATGGGGAGGGATTGTGATGCTTATTGGAAATTAATGTCAATTAGCATGTTTAAAGTAATACAGTTAATTTAACCCATTGATTTTGTACAGGACGTATGATCATAGACTAGGAAATGTAAAGGAAGAAGTATAAGCCAAATATATTAGTGGGGAGAAAAATTAAGGCAAGTTAAGAAAGATAAAAGTTAGTATATAAGGTTGATTAAGTTAGGAATTATAAGAAGTCACCATATATTTTATAAATAGAAGTGGTAGCTAGGAAGTCATTTTCTTTTCTATTTTTTCTATGTGACAGTGTATAATCCTAGTTATTTTGTTTGTCTATATATATAAATGTATAGTATATGTATATGTATATGTATATGTATATGTATATGTATATGTATATGTATATATATATGTGTGTGTGTGTGTGTGTATACATATATATATATATATTATATATTCTCTATTTTCTTTCTTCTTTTCCTTCTTCTTTCTTCTTTTTTTATAGCAAATTGTTTCGATGTGTAGGAATGGGTGTTGATAGTTAGGTAAGATGGAGATTAGTAGGAGAGACTGAATGGGGAAAGAAGGTATATTATTATTATTTACTTATTAAGGTTATTGTCTGTGTTATTTGCATGTTTTTCTGTTGGTTTCTTTTCCTTTAGTTTTTGTGTTGTTTAGTTGTTGTTCGTTGCATGTATAGATGTTGTCTTCATTTTTGTCAATAAAATTAAAAAAAGAAAGAAAGAAGTTCGCCCCTCCAAGAGAGACCAAAACCACTGCATAACAGTGCCCCCAAGTCCCATCCCAGAAAGGCGGCCCAGAAGGATACCGTGGTAGATGGTATCAAACACTCTTGAGAGATATACATCTAGAGAGTTGTGGATATGTACAGATGATGATGATGATGATGATGATGATGATGATGATGATGATGATTTTCTCCCATTGGGATTCAAGGCAGCTTACAATTTAGTAATTTAACTTGCTTTTGAAAACTATTCCATAAAAATCTAATAATTAATTAATTATAGATTTACTCTTGTAAATCTCACAATTTAGAAAGATAACAAAAGTTCAGGATTTTTTGTGGGTTTTTTCAGGCTGTGTGGCCATCTTCTAGAAGAGTTTCTTTCTGACATTTCGCCAGCATCTGTGGCTAGCATCTTCAAAGAAAACTGAAATGGAAAAGCATAGGTGTATATATACTCCTCCCTACCCAGGGTCTCACAGTATATATACACCTATGTATTACACCTATGCTTTTCCATTTCAGTTTTCTCTGAAGATGCTAGCCACAGATGCTGGCGAAACATCAGAAAGAAACTCTTCTAGAACATGGCCACACAGCCCGAAAAAACCCACAAAAAAACTATGGATGCCGGCCATGAAAGCCTACGACTTCACAGTTCAGGATTTGTTTTTTCTAAATCACAGGAAGACTAAAACATACATACAGAAACATAGAACATGAGGCAACAGAATGGGTGTTTACAATAATGGGAGGGTGATGAAGAAATATTTCCATATTGTATCTTTACAAACTATTCTAAAAATGTATAAGTAAAAATCAGTTTCTCAACAGATTGGTTAAGCTATTGCCTTGAGTAGCTCCTCCAAAAAATAGGATAAATTTATTTATAATATAGCATTCAGATTGATAATACAGTGAGACCTGGGGGTTTGGATGAAGGACACCCCCCTGGTGGATTATAAAATCCATGGATGGCAAAGTAAATGGTGTTCCTTATATAAAATGGCAAAATCAAAGTTTCCTTTTTGGGATTTATACATTTATTGAAGATTTTCAAGCTGTAGATGGTTGAATCCATGGATAAAGAATCTGTGGATATAGAGGGCCGACTGTATGATGTTCTGTAATACCAACTTCTAAAACTCTAAATAGGCTTAATAATCATTCTAAATAAATTATTTCCTATTTCCAAGTCTATTTTCCCACATGAGCCATTCTTTAAAAATGCATAATATTTGCCTGAATGAATGTATTTAGGTAATGGTTGTTATAAGTGGGTGCTTCAGATTTAGAGGAGGCCCCAATCCAAAACTGAACTAGTGTGGTTAGGAACAGATTAAAGAGACGTTCAAATTAAAGTGCAACTATTCCAAATTTTTGTTACCAATTTTGATTTGGATGGAGAGGAGCTGACATATTTCCCCATAAGCTCTCCATATAAGTAAAGCCCCAGTATGAGGAAGGATCAGAAGGTTATATAGTTGTGACTGGCATTTATGGTAATTTCCAATCAGAGTGAATTGTTTTATCAAGTTCTCAGTGCTATCTGAGAAGGATGCTGAAGTAATATATTACAGGCCTTTGCTCTTTGCTAGTTTACTCTTCCAATAGTAGAAACATTAAAAGGTTCTAGGGTGGCCTCCAAAGATGTAGCCCTGTATACTTGCGTGGAAAATGCTGGCTATTCAATTCCTTTTCCTTTACCATTTTAAACTCCACAACTGTCATCCAAGCCTGTCCTATTGCATTTTCTTTAACTTTTGTGCTGACTCTGCAGGGGGAAAACAGATTTAAATTGTTTTTCACAGGAACTTCTTGGACCCTGAGATTCTGAATTCTTTTCTTGCCCAAGAGTATATTTGCAACATGCACCATTTTCATACAAATTACCAAAACCTCATAGAAGAGAAAAAAGGGAAGCTGATAGTTTTACTCCCGACATGAAACTCAAAGCTGCATCCCTTCAATAAATAAACAGAGATTTTTTTTTTTAAAAAAAATTACTAAACCTTTTTTGAATTTTTGCAGTTTTGTTGAGGATGTCATTTTAAAATAAAATTTGCTACAGAAAATGTTGGGAGAAGAATGTCACCTTCTAGAAGCCCTTCCCACAAAACTGTTGAGGATGCTATTTCACATTGCACTATAAACCTATTATTCTGAAACTTGGAAAGCATGATTCCCTGTCAATGAATTATCGTCAGTGGCTTCACCTTAGACTAGGGGAAAGTCTTAATTTTTTTTCTTAATCAATGAGTTAGATGGTGGTGTAGTGATGTTGGGAACTGCCATGCTCCTGCCAGCATATAGTCTCACCTTCTCATCTGGACGTCCCCTGCTGGGATGCTTTACCAGGAGAACCTTGCATTGAGAAGGGGGTTGGACCCAATTTCCCATGTCCATGTACAACTCTATGATTCTATGATTTTTGTTATTCTTGCACACAAGAATGAGACAAGGAAGGATTTACATCCTTAGTAGGACCAGACATTAAATCTGTTATAGTAGTAAATATGATAGTTTGGTATTATTCCCATCATCCAAGTGGATATTTTGTTTCACATTTGAATTTGAATTTGCTGTTATGCTAGCCTGCAACACTGCACAGCACAAGTGATTTTGCAACAGGAACCTCAAGCCAGTAACTCCTATTGTACAATTATTTACATTTAGAAACACGTTCAAATTAGGATTCACCTATTTGAAAACAAGGAAAGTACAACTGTTTTGTGATCTCTTATACAAACAGTGTTGCCACATGTGCAAATGTATTCCACTGGGACTAAAAACAAAACAAAAAACTGCTGTCACAATGGGAATTATGCCAGCATAAAGGAAGCTGGCCACTAAAACCTGAACCTGTTGATATTTTACGTATGAAAAGTTCCCTAAAAAAAGTCATTGGGTATTTTTGTCCAATGCACAATCTCTACATTCATTTCAAGCCTGTGGAAGCAGAATTGTGGATGCAGTGCCATTGTGCATGGAGATACATGTGCATTTGGCTGTTCATTTGGTGGCCCATTTACATGTGTATTCAGTTATACAATGCTGCTATTTATTTATTTAT
>CM034711.1:22391339-22402266 GCA_020142125.1 Phrynosoma platyrhinos | reverse complement strand
CAAACTGGGGTCAGAACTGAATCTGTGAACATTCCTAATTTTCAGGCATAGTTGCCTTTAGAAATTTATGCAAATGCCACTACATTTCATTGAATCATAGAATTGGAAGAGACCACAAAGGTCATCCAGTCCATTCCACCATGCAGGAATACACAACCAAAGCACTCCCAACAGATGGCCATCCAGCCTCTGTTTATAAACTTCCAAAGAACCTCCACCATACTCTGGGGCAGTGTATTCAACTGTTGAACAGATGAATAGGTGGAGGGACTTTTCAGCAATTTGGATAGCTAAAAAAGCATGTGCAAATTTCCTCCCTTGCAAAATTTCAGAAGGAAAGGTTTGGTAGTTTATGAGGAAAATTCCTTCTACATTTTGTGGGATGAGGTAATCTAATTTTTTTGGGGGGGGGCAGATAGGTTGTATGAACATGACAAAGCCAAAATACAGAATACAAAACAAAAACAACATACAGACACTCAAAAAACAGAGGTGTAACATCTCAGTGCTGCATCCTTGCCTCATCTTATCTGTATTTGCCATGGTTAACCAGCTGCCATCAGTTATTTACAGTCCCTGCACATCAATATCCCTCTTGATAGGAAAATATGAGTATGTATCATTACTGGCTGTTTTCTATCTCTCCCTTTTCTCTCTCTGCCGAAGAAAAAAGGAGGAAGCATCATGTTTTATTGAATAACCTGTTCTCCAAAGCACAGTGACTAACAGATCCATGGTTTAAAGATCCTAGGATTAGAAGGTGGATAAGTTAGTCACTCCATCCCACTCCACCCAACCCTCTTCACAGTGTAGTTGTTCTCATAGAAATGAAACGTGAATGATTCATCTATGTTTGGCTTCTCCTTGCATTGTTTCTGCTATTAGAGTTCCTATCCAAATTTGGGTCTTTTAACCCATTCCAATCTCCTAAAAGCATTAAGTTATTGAATTCATGTTCTATAATTTATTCTTGGAGCTTTTAAAAAAAATGTTGATTTTCTGAGGGGGCATATATTCCTACCACTAAAATGTTACATTCTTGCATTTTAACATATATTCCCAAAATGCATCTTTCATTGTCCTTGAAAAGTTCTGTTGCTTGAAATTTTTTATTTATGTAAATTGCTACTCCTTTTTTCTTTTTCTCATTGCAAGAAGTGAAAGCATTACCCAATTTAGATTTTTCTAAGAATTTAATATCTCTGTTTCTTATGTGTGTCTCTTGCAGACAGATTACATCTAGTTTTTGTTTCTCTAAATAATGAAAGACTTTCATCCTTTTGTGTATAGGTTTCAGTCCTTTTATGCTCCATGTATAGACTTTACTTTTCATTTAAGAAAACTTGGTTCTTCTTTCCCCAAGGAGTCTTTAATTTAATATATTCAATTTTGGGATTACTTTTCTTGATATAGTTTCATGACTTCATTCAGATCTTCTTCTAGATCTGAGATCTCACTTTCATTCACTTCCTCTTTACCAGGGGTAGGCAACCTTTCCCCTTTAAGGGCCGAGGGACTTCAGCTCCCAGAAGCCTCAGCCATGTTGGCCAATAGTCCCATGTTGGCCAATAGCTCCTGGGATTCTGGGAGCTGAAGTCCCTCAGCCCTTTAAGGGGAAAGGTTGCCTACCCCTGCTCTTTACCTTTGGGTTCCTGCTGTCTGTTTTCTACTTCTTCCTCCCTTTGGTTACTCAGGTCACCTCTTTCATTCCTAGTTTTAGATATTTCTTCCTCTTCTTTTTTCTCATTATTGCTACTCCTTCTTCTAGATCTGACATCTTTATCCCTTTCTGGTGAGGTCCATTCCAATTCTCTTTTAAATCCTGTGAATGATTTGTTGCTGTTTATTGCCTGGTTATTCCTTGGTTATTCCCAGGATAATGAATCATGCGGTGTGAGAAAATATTAATTGCTATCTTAATGACAATTGCATGATTTTCACAGGATAACTCCCTCCCCTCCATGTGATAAAGTCCTTAGTAATCAAAGAATTCTGTATTAACTGCTTGCAGACTGACTGTTCAATGATCTGTTTTAAAACCTTCTCTGGTATTAATGTCAAAGCAACTACAATAGTTGCTTGAATTGTCTTTTCCCCCTTTTCTTTCTTGATTCTTAAAACTTATACAAATTTTAAAATATTCATTAAGTTTTGTCTGCAGTTTATTTTGCAAACATATCCTGTAAACCTTTCAAATATGGAAATGCTCATAGCCAGCTTTCTTCCCAACAAGTCTTAGAAAGAGACAAAATGATACTTTCACTGAGACTAGTAATGTAAGAATCAAATATAATCTTCCCACATGTGTATTAACCTGTCAGGTACTTTATTCCACTCTAGCATCTGCAGTGCTCTCTTTTTTTGTTTTCCCCCACCCCCCCATTCTAACAGGTTTTGTACACAAAATAAGATACAAAATATGATGCATTTCCCCAGAAAGTACACCATTAACAAGATACTTCCACCCATTTGTATGTGCAAAGATGTGCTTCTTCTCTCTTCTATTTCATCATTATCCAGCACTTTCAAAAGCACCGGAATATTTTGCACAGGCATGTACTTAAATATCTCCACAAAGTTCAAGGCTGCAAAATGTTCTGTCGTGGCTACAGATTCCACTGAGACAAGACAGTCCAGCATCATGAAGAAGTTATCTTCCAAAAGAAAGACAACTGGGGATTCTGTGGTATGTTTTGCTGGAAACCCTAGCTGGGACAGCTAAGTCCAGGGGTAGGCAACCTTTCTCCTTTAAGGGCTGAGGGACTTCAGCTCCCAGAAGCCTCAGCCATGTTGGCCAATAGTCCCATGTTGGCCAATAGCTCCTGGGATTCTGGGAGCTGAAGTCCCTCGGCCCTTAAAGGGGAAAGGTTGCCTACCCCTGGCTAAGTCCAATGACAATTGTTTTCATCCCTGTCAGGAAAAGAGGCTGCTCACAGTTTGAAAACAGATCTCATTCATCCTTCAGTTTCACTTTCCAGGAACTTGCTGGAATCTTCCAGCTCTCACAAGTAAAGTCAGTCAAAGATGCCACACACACTAACCTGGGACTGGCAGAGAAACAGGCATAGAATTCTTTAGTCTGCCACTTGCCTGAAAGCAGCACATTTTCTTATTCGCTCCTTTGGGTAGAATAAATTGCTTTACCAATCTGGTAATCCTCTGATGTGTGCAAATCCCACAATCTGCCAGCTGGCTGGATCTGGTGGGATTTGTTATCTAGTACATCTGGAAAGCAAGAGGTTGGGAAAGGCAGTCTTAAAAGCCAGCATCTTAAAGGACAGCCAAAGCAAAGAAAATTTTGAACGCTCTGTATATTAAATAAAAATGACACCGAGGAGTGGCTTTCCATTGATGCTGGAAATGTACTTATTAAATATGTTGGATGGACAAGGTAACCATTTAGAGAAGAAGTACAGAAAAATCTTAATGTACATGGTCACAGTGGCTAGAATAGTCTATACAATAAAGGAGTGGCTTCTAAAACTATTTGGCATGTCATAAATAGACAAGATAATAACTCTCGTTAGTGATAAAACAATGAAACAATATAGAGATGTCTGGAAATGTGTTATATCCCTATGGGAAGGAAAATAGGGGAGTTTAGTGAGAATGAGTTTAAGTAATAGTTTGGATTATTGATCATTAATATCTTTATGTTTCTTCATGGGCATATTAGGAAGCAAGGCTAAAGGAAATAAAATGTACTAACAGGGATTTGATGTTTCAGATTGTAAGATCATTAACCAGAGCAGAATAAGAAAGGGACAGAGGTACTGAATCTCAGAGATAGTAGAGAAATAGTATTATATTGGTGAATAGAAGGACTATGACCAATAAATCAGCAATCCATTTTTGGTAGATTACCAAGTTATGTGATATAAGCATGTTATGTCTTCTTTCTTTATACCCTTTGCTGTTTTGTTCTTGATATTTTGTATCTGTTGTTTTATTATATTCTAATAAATGATGGCACAACCACAACCACAAAATAAAACCACCACAACAAAAGGTAATAAAAATATTTTTTGGGGGGGAAAGACAGCTTGTAACAACATGTGCAATTAAGTTTTGACACAGATTTGCTGCATCTTTTCATTTCTTTTCAGCCTCACCCACTCCTAACAATATTATAGTATTCACTTAGTGCTCACATACCATGGACTGTTTAATAAAAAGGGAGGAAAGTTTGAAAAATCCCCATATAGCTAAATTGTTACACCAATGTAATTAATGTCTTCTCCATTTCTTATGTTAGGGCCTTTGCAGACTGCCAGAAATAGTGCAAATTGAGTCCACTTTAAGGGTTAGGGTTAGTGCTAGGGAATCATGGGAATTGTTTTTTTTCCCTGAGACATTGAGCCTTCTCTGTCAGAGAGCTCTGGCACCACAATAAAATATAGTTCCAATGATTCCCTAACCCTAACCCTTAAAGTGGACTCAATTTCTGCTATTTCTGGCAGTCTGCAAAGGCCCTTACTTTTGTCCCCCATTTTCATAGCTTAAAAAATATTGCTGTTGATTTTAACATATTACCTTCTGTATCAGAATCTTGTATAGCTCCACTCTCCACTTATTTATTTAAAATGAGCAGCTTTTGCCATCTATAATGTCATTTAAAGGCTTTTACCTGTTCAAGTATATATTCTACATATAAATTTGCAGTCTGTTGGGCAAGTCAGCAGTAATGCAAACACAATTCTTCCACATTATCTTATACTGCCTATTTGCTGTAAAAATGCATTAAAATATGACATTACTGCTCCATCTCTGAATAATGCAAGAAACGTGGAAATGCAGAAAATGTGACTGTTGATATATCTTTAGCTGCCACCTCCAAAACCAAAGCAACAGAACAATCTATGGCATAATATACAATTGCAGACTTCTCCAGGGAGAAGAAAAAATAATTCTAAATAGAGGTGAGTTTGGAATATAATTATGACTTCACTGAGCACTGCTATTCCTTTTATACCTGCCCAAAAAAACCTTACCAATACATTTTGGGCATACTAGTCTCATGCCATACCCTCCAACATTTTGCAAATGAAAATTGATTCATGTATGGTTGAGCACATATTTTTCTAGAAGTAAGTCCCACTGTACTCATTGAGGCTTATTTCTGAGTAAATATATGTACAGTTCCATTGTTACTTCTAATAGAATATTGATAGTGCAGGGGCAAACTCTAATCTTTTCCCCAGTTCCCCTCCTCCATAGACACACACTTCCTCCTTTCTCTCTCCATCTTTTATTCACAGTCCTTCCTTCCTGTCTCCCTCACATAGAGAAAAATACACCCTCTCCATCCTTGTCTCCATTGCCTCAAGACCTTTCCTCTCCATTGCCTCAAGACAAGTATAGCAACATCCCCATCCTTCTTCAGAGCCAGCATGGTGCCTCCTGTAACCACTTCCAAAGTCACTCCCTTACTAAAGGGCTCATGCCTAAATTTCTCTCTCTCTGAGCAGAATTGTGTCTTCACGTCAACCCCTTCCCTGTAACAACTCTAAGCTTTTGTGACTCTTAAAGGACACACAATGCATACACTTTTAACAGGCAGGACTGTGTGATGCTTTGCCATTCTAATCAATCAAAAAATTTTCTGAGGCAAGAATTTGGACAGAAATCCACTGGTTTCCCAGTTCCATTCCTGGGGAGAACAACATGCCTATTGCAGGGATACTCACAGTTTGTGAAAAAACCCCAAGGATCTTTATTAGAAATGACACTGATGTAGTTTCCCCACGTGTTAGGAGAATTGCAGTGTCAGTCCCCTTGTAGGGTTGGGGGAAGCTCTTTGCAATAGCTTGTTTCCAGTCTAATCAAATACTAATTTAAGTATAGAAGCAAGAATACTGGTCATACTTCTCCTGTAAACTCCTTGTTTACTAGCTGTCTGCACATGTAGATGAAGTTATACCTCCAGTTTCAGAAGTGGAAGTTGCACTTAGAGCACTTCAAAGAAATAAATCACCAAGAACAGATGACACATCAATAGAGCTGCTTCAAGCTGCAGAATCTACTCTAGTTCTAACTAAAATCTGCCAACAAATATGGAAAACAAAATAATGGCTTACAGACTGGAAATGCTCAATATGCATTCCAATCCCCAAGATTGGAATGACAGTAATTATTGCATTCATTTCCCATGGAAGTAAAGCGTTGCTCAAAATTCTACAATGAAGACTTTTACCACAAAGCATGTAGCATGTAGCAAGAAAAGCCAATGTCCAAGCTGGGTTCAGGAAAGGAAGAGGCATTAGGGATCATATGTTGGATAATAGAGCACACCAAAAATTTTCAGGAGAAAACCATCCTGTGTATTACCAATTATAGAGGTGAGGAGGGAGTTAGCTTGGTTTCTGCTGCTGCAGAGAACAGGATCTTGAACAATGGATGCAAGCTACAGGAAAAGAGATTCCACCTCAACATTAGGAGGAACTTCCTGACAGTGAGAACTGTGGAACATACTCCGTCGGAGTGTGATGGTGTCTCCTTTGGAGGTCTTTAAGCAGAAGCTGGATGGCCATCTGTCTGGAATGCTTTGACTTTGAGTTCCTGCATGACAGGGGGTTAGACTAAATGACCCTTGTAGTGTCTTCCAGATCTATGATTCTATAGCAAAGTCTATGATTGTATATGTTGTGAAAAACTGGATCACTCTTAAAGAAATGAGTCTGGTATAACATTTGATTGTTCTGATGTGTGGAAAAGAGGCAACATGTAAAATAGAATACAGAAAAAAGGAATGGTTTGAAATTAACAAGGAGGTCAGGTAAGGTTGCATTTTATCACCCTGTCTGTTTAACTTGAAATCTTAATACAGTAAGGTAAATATGACTTAATAGGTATATTTACCTGAAATCTGATGGGATTAGTCTTGTGTTTGGAATTTAGTAACAGAGAAGTATACAACAAAAATGATTTTAGATTTTTGTGGGTTTTTCGAGCGGTGAGGCTGTGTTCTAAAAGAATGTATTCCTGATGCTTTGCCTGCATCTGGGGCTGGCAGCTTCAGAGAATGGTGGCATGGAGGTGTGTGGGGTATATATACTGGGTGACCCTTGGTTGAGAAGATTAGCATGTAGATCTGTATATTGCTCTGTTGAGACAAGGCCTCAGGGTGGAAGGATATGCGAGGAGGATTAGTGCCTATTTAATTAATGGTCCATTATCTGCTGGGAAATCCCCTGACCCTGGGTGAAGTTCATTTGCATTTGCTGAGTCCTGATTTTGGTGTTTTTGAGGACTGGTAGCCAAACTTTCTTTACTTTCAGGGTTTCTTCTTTTCTGTTGAAATTGTCCAGGTATTTGTGGATTTCAGTGGTTTCCCTGTGCATTCTGACCCGATAGTTGTTGGCATGGTTCAGAATTTCAGTGTTTTCAAATAGCATTTTGTGCCCAGGTTGGTTTACTGCTGATTTTTCAGGCTGGCCCCATCTGCAGTGTCTCTCATGTTCTTTGATTCACATTTGAACACTGCATTTTATAGTCCCTATATTATTATTATTATTATTATTATTATTATTATTATTATTATTATTATATAGACTTGTCCACAGCTGCATGGTATGCGCTAAACTCCTGGAGCCATGAGAGGGTCTCTCCTATCCTTAGCTCAGCATAGCATTTCCTGGATTTTCTTGGTTGGTCTGTAGATCATTTGGATGTTGTGTTTCTTCATCAGTTTCCCTATTCTGTCTGTGACTCCTTTGATGTATGGTAAAAATACCTTCCCTTTTGGTGGTTGTTTTTCTTCACTCCTGTGTTTTTTTCTGGGTCTGGCTGCTCTTCTGATGTTTGAGCTGGAGTAACCATTAGTTTGTAGAGCCCAGTTTAGGCTATTCAGTTCATCTTCCAGGTAGTGGGATTCACAAATCCTTTTTGTACAGTCTACCAGTGTTTTTATTGTGCTTCTTTTTTTGTCCTGGGTGATGATTGGAGTTCTTGTGTAGGTAACTGTTTCTGTGTGTAGATATTCTGTATACTGTGTGGCCCAGCCGTTGGTTTGGTTTGCAGGTGACCAGGACATCCAACAATGGCAATGTTCCTTCCTTTTTTCCCCCCATTGTGAATTGGATGTTTGGGTGGATGTTGTTCAGATGGTTCAAAAACATGGTCAATTCTTGTCCTCCATGGCTCCAAATGATGAAAGTGTTGCCCACATATCAGAACCATGTTGTGGGCTTTTTTGGTGCTGCTTCCACAGTTTGCCTTTCAAAGTGTTCCATGTAAAAGTTTGATAGCATGGGGCTCAGAGGACTACTCATAGCTACCCCATCTCTCTGCTCATAGAATCCATTGTCCCACTGGAAATAGCTTGTGGTGAGGCAATATTCAAACAGGGCTGTGATGTCTTGTGGAAAAAAAATTGTTGGATGAGTGCCATAGTGTTCCTTATGGGGATTTTGGTGAACAGGGAGACCACATCAGAGCTGATTAGTCTGTCTCCAGGTTTTAGTTCTAGGTTGTTGGTTTTTTCTATGAAGTGAGCTGAGTCTTTGATGTAGTGGGGGGTTTGCCCTATATGGGTTTGTAATTGTGTGGCCAGAAACTTGACCAAGTCATACGTGGGAACAATGTTTTTATTTGTCTGTGGCATATCTGGACATTTGGACATCCTTAAAACTGAAGATAGAGGTCTGGATATCTGCAAAATAAGATTGGGATAATGAAGACTAATAAAATGCCCATCCATCCTGAGCGTGTTGCTTAGTGAAACATAATTTTGTCATGGCCCCAAATTTGCAAGGCCTGAGCAAGGTTGTTGATTATAGGGTTACTTGGAGGTCTTTATTCATAAGGCTACTAGGGACTCCATCTAATCCCCTCCCACTTCCTGAAGGAGCTTCAGTGAAACAGCTGAGAGAGGTGGGAAGGGACCCAATATAATTTCCTTCCCTCATCCCAAAGACATAAAGAAAGGGAAGGAGGGAAACCTAGGGAGGCATAAGGGGATGGGTAGGAAAGCAAACAAGCAACAATGGGAGAAATAATACAGGGAGACAAGCAGCTACTGGGCAGCAGCAGTAGTATTGGGTGTCACTGACAGGAGTGAATTGTAGTGACACCATAGCTAACATTGGTTGACACTGCACACAAGGAGGTGTAGGTGGCCCTCCTTGTGTAATTCCATCACCTAGTAAACCCTATGATGAGACATCCCAAGTGAGACACAGACAGGATCAGAGCATTAACAGAAAGTGAGGGAGAGAGGAAATAAAGATATCACATTTGCAAGATTAGTCAAAGACATAAGAAAGATGTCAAGACAAATAGTAGACACACTTAGAAAGGCAAATGGCATCCAAAGCAGTATTACACAAAAAATAGGGACATAGAATGTGAGACGCATGAGCCAAGGGAAGCTAGACATAGTAAAAATGCAACTGGAATGCATGAAGATAGCAGTACTTGGAATGAGTGAGTTAAAATGGACAGGAAAGAGCCACTTTAAATCAGATAACCATACAGTGTTCTACTCAGGGAATGAAAAGACAAAATGAAACAGAGGGGCTTTCATACTAAGAAATGATATGGCAAAAGCAGTCAGGGATAGAATGCAAAATCAGATCAAATCATTTCATAGGTAAACCTATGAATATCAACATAATTCAAATATAGGCACCAACTACAGAGGCAGAACAGGAAGAAATTGATAGATTCTATGAAGGAATACAGGAAGGAATTGTCAGCACACCAAAACAGGATGTCAAGCTGATCACTGGAGATTGGAACACAAAAGTTGTAAGCAAAGTAGAAGCAAAAACAGTAGGCAGATATGGATTAGGCAAAAGAAATGAAGCAGGAGAGTGTCTTGATAGATTTTTGTGAAGCCTATTCATTGCAAACACATTTTTCATGTAACCAGAATGAAGGCTACACACATGGACATCACCAGATGGTCAACACAAAAATCAAATAGATTATATAATTGGAAGTAAAAGATGGCAGAACTCTATACTGGTGGCCAAGACTAGACCAGGCACAGACTGTGGTACAGATCACGAATTACTCATATCATAAGATTGCAATAAAAGTAAGTCTCAAGAAGAAAACAACACCAGTGATTATACCAAAATATTATCTGAATAATATTTCAACAGAATTTACTGACAACATAAGAAACAGATTTGCATTATTAAGCATAATAGACTGAGAACCAGAGGAAATATGATCTGAAGCCACGGGCATAATAAAAGAAGAATGCAGACAGACACTTTCAATAAATAAAAAGAAAGAGAAAAAAATATGGATGACAGAAAAAATATTACAATCAGCCCTGGTGGCACAGTGGTTAAATGCCTGTACTGCAGCCACTCACTCATAGACCACAAGGTTGCGAGTTCAATACCAGCCAGGGCTGAGGCTCGACTCAGGCCTGCATCCTTCCGAGGTCGCTAAAATGAGTACCCAGCTTGTTGGGGGGCAATCAGCTCACAGTTGTAAACCGCTTAGACATCCCATAGCATGATATGAAGCGGTATATAAATGAAGCTGCTTTGCTTTGCTTTAAAGAAAAGAAGAGAAGAAAAACAAAAGGGAGATAGGAGCAAACTAAGAATTATAAATGCAATAGTACAATGGCTTGTGCAGAAAAATAAAGAAAATTACTACAATGACTAATGCAGAGAAATAGAAGACAACAATAAAAAGGGAAGAACAAGAGAGCTATTTCACAAGATCTGGGAAATAAAAGGAAAATTCAAACCAAAAACTGTGTCACTCTATGACAGGGGTAGGCAAACCTTTTGAGCCGGGGGCCGAGTCGCTGTCCCTCAGACTATTGGAGGGCCGAAGTAAATAAATAAATAAATAAATAAATAATAAATAATAAAAAATAATTTCTACATATACTGCACACATCATATTTTGAAGTAAAATGGGAACATATACAATATTTAAAAACCCACTTTGGCCAAGTCAC
>CM034711.1:22327192-22337212 GCA_020142125.1 Phrynosoma platyrhinos | reverse complement strand
AAAACATCTTTCCAGAAAGTCCCATGGGATTGTTATGAAAATTTGAGGGGTTTACATAAAAAACAATAGCAGAGTTATTTTGCATCCCTCCAAATTTTCCAGATAGCCACATATGGGTTTTCTTTTTGTGTGTGCGAAAGTTCTATTATATGTCCACAATTTTACAGAAAAAATGTGTTTATAGAAGCAGGGTTTTTTTGCATGAAAAACATATTTCTTGCATAAAACCCTAAGATTTTTGCATTAAAATCCATATACTCCTCTGAGAATTTTAACAAAACACTTCAGGATGAGTAAAGAATGAGGAAAAACTAGACTGAGGAAAGAAAAGAGAGAAAAGTATTTGTCCTCACATGTGAATACTGTATTTACATTCTCAAAGAATTCCTTTTCTCCTGTAATATGAAGAACTGTTTGATTTATATCTGTTTTTGATATACACATTTTTAGTCTATTTACCTTTGCTTTTCCAGTTCCGATCTGTGGCATATCCAAGGTGACCTGCACATTTTCGATTGAATTCTGCCACTAGTGACTTGTAGGGATTCCGTATCAATAGGATAGCTGAATCAAACATTTCAATTTCCTTTTTGCCACTTTCATGTGTTTTGACGCAAATAGTTCTCCTACTTCTCCAGTGATCTTTTTCCCCTTTGAAACCTATATGAAGACATTTATATACATACACTTAAGAGCATGACAATCAGCATGGTACAGCGGTTTGAGTGTTGGGCTGAATCCCCGCTCAGCCATGGAAAGTGGCTGGGTGATTTTAGGGACGCTACACACTTTCAGCCCATGAGGAAGGCAAAGACAATCCAATTCTGAATGAATCTTGCCATGATATGGCTGTCCAAGGAAATGTTGGAAATGAAGGCACATAATATTCTTAAATGCATGTGTCATTTTGAGCCCTGTAAATAGACCTATTACTGTGATGGTCATCTGATGAGGTAAGGCTAAGCCAGGAAGTTCCATCACAAAGTAACTTACGTAAATTCTGGTGGGTTAGACAAAGAGCAGCAGAGTTTTCCAGAAATCCTCAGAGATTACTTTCAGATTTTTGGGAAGCTGCATCCCATGATTTCCCCCAATAGATTCCCCCAATCTTACCTGCTGTTTTCTTTATTTTTTTAAAAAAATAGTTTGCATATTTAACATTTTCTGGGGTTTTTACAATGGTTTCAGACTACTGGGAGTTGCTGTCTCCTATTCAGGGAAAAAGGTAAAACACCAATGCTTTTCATCAAATCTCAGTAGCTACTCCCAGGTTTGGAACTTTCTGCCTCCCACTTTGATATCCTTTGCCAGCAGATAAACACTTTTTCAATCAGACAGATTTTTCAGTAAAGATTGTTTAATCTGGTCAGTGCTGCTTATCTCTTTCTCTTCAACACTTTTTCAATTGATATGTTTTTATTGTTTTAATTAGGAATTTTGCATTTTAGCTATCTTGACCACTGGTATTATTGGCAATGTTTGTAACAAACAAACAAACCATTACACTACTCATTAATGTGATTGGATGAACCTGGGATGAACCTATTCTGGAAGCAGGAGGAAAAGTTCTGTATCTCCACTTTCCACATACTATAAACAATGATTTTTTTTTACTATATTTTAAATGTGCTTTACCTGTTTTAAATTAATATTTTAATTGGATTGCTTGTTTAAATGGTAACTTAAAACCTCCGTGCTATATATTGTTTTAACTACATTGTATTTTAACTTATCTGTATTCTAAGCTGCTTTGGGTCCCACATTTGGAGAAAAGTGAGATGTAAATGTAATTATTTATTTAAAATATAGAAATCTCTTCTATGACATCTCTTAGAATTTAATTGGCATCATTTAAACAAGGAGTAAGATCCACTGTATTCAAAAGGACCTTTACTTCTATGTGAAATATGCAAAGGATTGCATTGTCACATAGCAAATGCCGACGGGGGAGTAAGGATCCAAGCTGGAGAAGGAGTGGTCTTTGCTACTGCACTTTTGGCTCACACTAAAAGAATGGAAACTCTTCTGAGAGCCTTTTATCTTTCTGTCCTCTTCTACTGATTCCAAAGGGAGAGGGATGAACTACATAAATTCCAGGGCTGACTTCTGGGGCATACTGGAGACTTAGAATTTGGATTCTGAAGAACCCCAAACTTTGCTGGCTTGCTCATCAAATGCCTCTTTTTCATGCTTCCCCTCCTCATCAGAGAAGCTGTAGAACTTCTTGCAGCCTCATTAAGAAGTTTTGTGAAGCTGGGTTTTCCTCTCTGAGGGCTGGAGCAGGCAGGCCAGGAAAGCATAGACCACGGCTGTGTACTCCTGGCCCTGTGTACTCCACGGCTGTGTACTCCTGGCCCTGGTTTGGTCTATAGGTCAGTGCAGGTGTGAGTAGCTGTTCATACACCCGTTCCTGCACTGACCCAGGGACCCAGAACCAGCATGACACTCCTTATGTTAATTTCTGGTGATCCATCTGAGAAGCCCCCTGGCCACTGCATCTGATGTGGAAATGGGGTGCTTGTCTGCACCTATATGACTAGGCACCCTGTTTCCGTATGAGACGTGGCAACTGGAGGCTTCTCAGATGAATCACTGGACATTAAAGGTGGGTGGAAATAGCCTGGTTTTGCAGCAGAGTTTCAAGGTCTTTTTTATCCTGGGGTGAAGGCTATTTACATTGGGATTAGGCCAGATCCTCCAGGTCTGTGACTAAACAAGCAGGTTCGGCACAATTCTGCCACAGATGTTTTGGCCTGCATTGTCTAAACTAGACAATGTGTGGTTTGCGACAGCTCGGACCATTTGGCCCTTGCAGACAACCCCTGAGAACTAGTCTATATGATTAAAATGCTCCTTACTCCAGTTGAATGAACTGTGATCCAGCCACATATGATTTGCAGGAGTTTGAACTTTGCTGGTTTTAGCAGAGTATCCACGGAAATCTGCAAAAATTTGCATTGTCACATGTGTGGCTGCTTCACATGCATTTGGATGGCTGAGCTTTTTCATGAGAGGGGGGCAAATTGATGTGGAGTTGAATAGGAATATAAGGACAATTAAACATCAATGTGAAGGTGGAAAAATGTATACCAATTTACATAATACACTTACATGTAGACTAGCCCTGAGTTTAAACCTCTTTCTCTGTCCATGACAGGGGAAATCTGGTAAAAAATTTATGGTCTATTGAATTCCCTTCCACCAACTATAGGATAACAACTTTTAAAGTTATTTTTCTTCAAGAAATTTTCAAATGTATGTGACTTTGATGAAAAGGTACAGGAAGTTACTTATTTAATAAATATCCCAATTTTCTTTTTGCACAGGATCATCATTATGGTCATTATTTCATAACTTCATCTTATTTCATTAATTCATCTATGCTTGTCAAAAAGTCTGTAAAGGATGACAGGAATAATCTAGAGAACTGAAGGATAAAATACAGGCCTCCAGAGGTTGATGGATTGCAACTCCCAACATTCCTCACTTTTGTCTACAAGAAGGACTACACCAGGGGTAGGCAACCTTTCCCCTTTAAGGGCTGAGGGACTTCAGCTCCCAGAATCCCAGGAGCTATTGGCCAACATGGGACTATTGGCCAACATGGCTGAGGCTTCTGGGAGCTGAAGTCCCTCGGCCCTTAAAGGGGAAAGGTTGCCTACCACTGGACTACACTGTGGTCACTCCTGGGCTCTCCAAAGGTAAAAAAGGTCCATATCTCAACCATCTTGGTTGATTCACTGCTCAGACCAAGTTATCTGGAGAACTGTAGTCATGTGTGTTTTTGTGTGTGTACACCCATGTGTGTAATCGCAAGAATCAATCAGCAGCAGACCTTTATTATAGAGGGTTCCATCAAAGTAGTAGCTCCCTGTGTAGAATCCCGTGGCATGTTCTATTAAGTGACGAACCCAAGTATTTCCGGCTCCAGGGAAGCTTGACAGAGCAACAAACGCTTTGGATTTTGTGGGGAGAAACCTCCGGTCAGTGCAGCGAGTATCTAAAACCAGACAGAGATGACATTTCATTGTAACCACACCAGAAACAGAAATAAAGAGTAGTGAAAGATTTCAGTCTCCCAGGACATTCCATTTCTGGCCTCAAGATGGTCATATTGGGACAAAAAAGTCCAAGGTGTAACTAATTTATACTAGGATTAAATTTATTGCTTAGGCAATGTTAGTTCAGTTAGTTTATTTGTCTGTGGCAAATATCCACTACAAAACACTCTGATAGTACAGAATATCTCGCACAACAAATCATATACTACTGACACACTTGTTGACATGTGATTAAAAAAAATCACACAGAAGGTCAGAAATGAAAGTACGAAACCAGACATTACTGGATAAAATGTCAGACCAACAACAATAATGGCAACTACAACAACTGATACCCTTTGCAAACCATTGCCGATGTCTGTAGGAATTTGCAGTGGATTTTATGGGCATTTTATGGGCACAGTAGCAACTGTGAAGGTGGAAATCTTGAGCATAATGGATTTAGAATGATCTGCCAAGTTTTAACCACCAATTCACAGTATTCACTATTTTCCAAAAAATTCATAATTGGCTCCCAGGCTCTTTTCTGCCTAGTCCACGATTCTCCTCTTAAACGAGAAGTCAATTTATCTATAACAACCAAATTAGTTAGTTTTCTCAACCACTCTTCCATTGTCGGTATCTCATCTGATTTCCATTTTGCTGCAAAAGTCATTCTAGCCGAAGTTGTTATATAAAATATAAGCTTGCCATACTCCCTTTCTAAGGTATCATTCTTGACCATGCCTAACAGGTAGAACTTAGGATCCATCTTTCCTTTAACCGGAATGATTTGTTTAGTTATCTTATGTACATTCTTCCAGAATTTCCTAGAAACTGTACAATTCCACCATGCATGTATAAAGGTACCTTTTTCCTCTTTGCACTTCCAGCATTGACTACTAACTCCTTTCTGCATTTTTGCCAATTTTGCTGGAGTTAGGTACCAACGATATTGCATTTTGTGGAAATTTTCTTTCAAGTCATAACTAAGGGAGTACTTTAAACTTTTGGTCCAGGATTTCTCCCATTGTTCAAACGGAGTGTTTTGTTTAAGATCTATCGCCCACTTCACCATATTGTCCTTGACTGGTTCATCTTCTAATTCTAATTTCAGCAGCATGTCATAATACTGAGATACCTTAGCTCTTTCTTCAGCTACTACAATATCATCAAAAACTTTCTCTACTCTTCCCAATCCTATATTATTTTTATCCAATCTAAACCTTGCCTGAAGTTGCCAATATAAGAACCAGCTGCAGTTATACTCCCTCTTTGTTAATTCCTCTCTAGTCATCAACTCCATGTTTCCCGTTTCCTTCTGCAGTTTAAGTATATCCTGATAGGTAGCCCACCTATTCTCACACAATCTCTCTCTATGAAAGAGAGCTTCATTTGCAGATGCCCACAAGGGAACTCCTCTACAAAGCCTGCCTCTATATTTATTCCAGACCTTTATTAATGCTTTTTGAACAAAATGATTTTGAAAATCCTTATTAACCTTAAGCTTATCATAAAAAAGATAAGCATGGAAACCATACCATAGTTCAGCTCCTTCTAAGACAAGAACCTCCTTGTTTTTCAGATGGAACCAGTCTGTTAACTACAAAAAACAGCAGGCTTCATAATAGATCCTTAAGTTGGGCACAGCTAAACCACCTCTCTCAATTCTATCTTGCATTGTTTTCATCCTTACCCTCGGTCTTTTTCCGCTCCACAGAAACTTTGAAAGGTCTTGCTGCCATTCTCTGAAAGGAGCTTCATTATGTATTATCGGCAAATTTTGAAAAAGGAAAAGTATCTTAGGTAAGACCGACATTTTAATGACCGATATTCTACCTAACAAGGATAAGTGTAAATTATTCCATCTCTTTAGATCTTTCTTTATTTCCACCCACTTCTTCTGATAATTTTTCCTATGAAGGTCTACATTTTTGGGAGTGATTATTATACCTAGGTATTTTACTTCATTCTTAATCTGAAATCCCGTCTCCTTCATTATGTCTTTTTTCTCACTATCTGAAAGATTTATAGGCATGATACCTGTTTTATTTCTATTTATTTTTAACCCTGACACTTCAGCAAAAGCATCCAGTTCTTTAACATATCTTTCTTCTTAACAATTTATAGACAAAAATATAAGGATAATAGAGTTTTCTTTTTCTTGCTGTGCTACTCCGTATAATTAAGCTGTGAAGGCAATATGAAATATAGGAAAAGACTTTCTTAATTTTTTTTCTTTTTTCTTTTTCATATAGGTAGGAAAGTGTCAGAGTTAGAAGATATGAGGACGTTATAAGCTACTGAGTCAAAGCTTAGGAAGTATTTTTTTATTTTTATTTTTTCAATAATCTTTCTTATTGCTTGACATTTCACGATAAAGATATAGATATATGTATATATTTTTTGTGTATGTGTTTTATGTGTATGTGTTTTATGTTATGTAATGTGTTTTGTTAATGTTTTTATAATATTAAATAAAGTTTAAAAAAATAAAAGAATGATCTGCCAACATGTCATAGATAATATCAGGCAAAATCCAATCTGCTCTTGGCCTCAAAAGTTCCCCCCCAAAATGTGTCCTGGGTTCACTATATAATGGACACTGTAATAAACAGTGAACTAGGTCTTCCACTTCCCCAGAATCACAAATACATAGCCATTGTGTATAGGAGATCCAGTTATGCCCTCCCTCTTTTTGATTTTGTTTTTGTTTTTGTTTGAAAATCAAGGGCAGTTCTAAGGGCAACAGAAGTTAAATCTTGGAAATACTGTTGAAAATATTGTTCCTCCTTTAGTAGGTGGTACCAAGGAAAGAACATTTGTTGTTAACTAGAAAGCACATTTGCTTTACTTTTCCCCCCCAACATGTTTCACCAGTTTTTTTTATTCATAATGCACAAGTGAAAATGAAATAACCAGATAAGTAGACCAAAAACATTCTGAATCTTCAAGAGAGCATTTGAAGGCTTCTTCTTAAATGCATTTCTTTAATCTGTCTCTTCTTTTCTTACAATTTCTATTTTTATTAGATAAAATAATTTTATTAATTTTTCATAACTTTAAAATATATTTTTAAAAAACCTGTATAATGCCAATAACAAAAAACTACACATACAAATAACATTTAGACAAAGACATAAAAACAATACACATAAAACACCATTAAAATACTAACAACATATAGACTAACATCCCCTTTACTTGTCCCCCATCACCTTAAAAAAGACTTCCTGTCACCCTCAAATTGTCTCTATATTATTTCTCACCAGAAAAACTCTTAACAATAGATACAAATTCACTAAATGTGAATGATCCCAAATTTGTTTGTTTTCATAGCTGCCCTCCCCATTCTTAATCTTCTGGCTGCAGTCCCCATTTCTATCAATATTTGAACCCAGATATGAAACTCTTTTACTATTTCTTTTTCCTTATTGTCTAGTTTGAATGTATGTAAGTTCTCTGTGGACATTATTTTTGTTTTCTTTATATTCAACAGTAAGCCTGCCTTTGCACTTTTTTCTTTGATCATCCTTAGTAGTTGTTTGAGGTTGGTGAGGTTTTCTGCTAGCATTATGATGTCATCAGCATATCTCAGATTGTTGATATTCCTTCCTTCTATTTTCATTCTTCCTTCTTCTGTGTCCAAGCCTGTTTTCCTTACAGTATGTTGAACAGGTAGGGTGATAAGATTCAGCTTTGTCTGACCCCTTTGCCAATTGGGAACCATTCTGTTTTTCCATGTTCTGTTCTGACAGTATGTTTGTGATGTGGTCCCTAGTGCTTCTTCTTTTCCTGAACCCACCTTCACCCACCTCCCCTCTTGGATCTCTGTGATCTCTCTTTCGATGTATGGTTGGACCCTTCATTGCAGAATTTTGAGCATGATTTTGCTTGCGTGGGAGATCGATGGTATAGTCCTATAGTTGCTGAAGTCTCTTGTGACTCCTTTTTTGTAGATGCAGATGTATATTGATCATTTCCAATATGTTGACCTTTGTTTTGTTTTCTGTATCCATTGACATATGTTGGCTAGCACTAGAGTTGACTCTGTCAATGTGGATTGCAGCAGTTCGATTGGCATATCATCTGTTTCTAGAGACTTGTTTTTTGCCATTTCCCTTATTGCAGCTTCTACTTTGCTTTCTAGAATTTGAGGTTAATTTAAAATTAAATTTATGCAGAAGAGATGACAACATGAAGGACACATGGAATGAACCTCAAATTTTAAAATGCTGTACCATGTACCTAATTAAATTACAATACTTTCTTTCAATTTCATTCTCCATATTAATCATATGTATATGCATTTATTAATTTTAAACCAATATTTCTTGGCTTTTTTTGCAGCCCCATCATATATGAAAGAATAATCCCTTTTGTGGTTTGCATTTTCAACAAATGTTGCTTACCCCTTTATTCATTTTGGCCAATTCATCTGGCCATTGATATATCATTTTACATAAATTTTCGTTAAGATATGAACAAGTAAATTTTAAAGTCCTGGCTCAAATACTCCCCCATTTGTTAAACTGTATGTTATATCCTAGACTTCATACTCCATTTTAAATTTAAGTAATAATTTATATAATTTGCTTATCAATTTATCATCTGTCTCTAATAATTTTTCAAATTCAGATTTTACTCCTTCATATTGCCTTATTTTCAAATTGTCTTTCACTCTTTCTCTCAACTAATAAAAAGCTAATCATTATAGCTTATTTCCCCCTCCTCCATTTTTTCTAGTTTCTTAATTCCCTGTATTTAGTCCTTTTCCTAATATATCTCTATAAGTTAATGATTTGTTATTTCTCAGCTCCTGTTTGCATGCTACCTTTTGTCTGAAAGCCAACCTGAGATTTTAGAACAAATCCCGTCTTTCTATTTTAACCACACACTTAACAAAAATCTTCTAATAACATGATTTTTAAATCCCACATCAGTTTTGAGTTTCCTGCACCATGAATACCTATGCCACCCCGCTTTCAGTGCATGCCCTTCTAACAGAGAGGTGGTGGGGGTCTCTTTCCTTGGCCTCTTTCAAAAAAAGGCTGGATATGCTGGAGAAGATTTCTTGCATCGAGCTGGGAATTGGATTCAATGGCCTGTGGGGAACCTTTATCTTTATGATTCTACACCTTATACAGTATCCCCACCATCAGGAGCTGCTGGCGTCATTATTATTATTATTAACATTTATTTATATAGTACCACCCTGTACATGGATCACTGTTCAGCCCCTCCCCATGTATCAATTCACTGAAGTGAAGGTGGCTGCCAACCTGTGCAATAAGATCAGGAGTTCTGACTAGTTCATGTTTGTTTGTTTGGTTGTGACTTCTGGCTTCCTTCTTTGTCCCTTGATCCTGATTTGTCATTTGGACTTGCAAGCTCTTTCTTCCACTTTGTCCTTTGCTTTTGACATAGGTTGCATCTCCACTGCAGAATTGGTGCAGTTTGTATCTTTCTGATGTATTCTTGACAACATTCTCCCCCTCACCCTGTCATCTTGTCTCTCCTTCTTCTCTTGTTTTCCTGCCTAAATCCTTACAACTGACAGCCACCATGTTTGAGGGAAATAGTCTCTCTATTCACAAGATAACCTTTTACAAACAAATAACTTCATTCCAAACTTTACTTTTATTGTTTTAACTTTCTTTATACCTACCCCACCCCATTCCTTGCTCTAAAACTATTACTGAAGTGCTATCATCCCCTCCTTCACTCCCCTGAATGCAAATGGGTTTTGCAACTTTCCCACTCTTGTTAATGTGTCACTATTCTTGTTTTAAATATGCAATTGGGCCTTGACTTTTGCAGCTTTGACATTTGCAGCTTTGATTATTCATGAATTTGTTGTTGCGTGTATGTGCACTCCTCCTTCTCCTTCCCAGGTTTTTCCCCTGGGGGGGGCATACAATGTGTGGGGGGGCTGGAGGGGGGCTGGTGTGTGTGTGTGTGCCCCTCCTGCCTACCCTCT
>CM034711.1:22280106-22292162 GCA_020142125.1 Phrynosoma platyrhinos | reverse complement strand
AAAAAAAAAGTGGGATGGATTGATTGCAATCGATACTAAGCATACATTCTGTAGTGGCAGAAATCTAGTGGGAACAACAATCGTGTCAAAAAAGACATGAATGCATGGAATAAGGAAATAATTCACTTCCATAGTGGGAACTAAGCATTGGCCTGAATCGATTCAGTGACCCGGTGTCAATGAAACTCGCAAACTGGTTTAAATGCAAGTGGGAAAGCACCCTCAGAAAGAAAGAAGCTACTTCCAGTAGGCTCAAGTCTACAAAAGCTCATGTTACAAGCTTCTTTCTTTCAATTAGTCTCAAAGGTGCTACAAGATCCCTTTGCATACTGATTTTCTAGAGTCACACATCTATGTCAATTGATTTCTAGTCCTATTTCTTCTTGAGTGTGTTGTCATTATTCCCATTTTTAAAGAGCATCAATCAATCAATAAAACAATAAATAAGATAACCATGTACAACATGTTTTCTTGAAACAACTCAATCTTAAGTATTGAAATGTATGACGAAAATTAATATATGAAGGAAAGCTGGATACAAAAATATACATATTAAGGAAAGTTGTGTACAAGAAAAAATAATTTTTACTCTATGTATTTTACTTTAATAAAAGTTTGCAGTCTGATGGGGAAATTGCATGGAACAAACTTATAAATACATACAAAACTGATGTGAACCAGAAACAGATTCATTCATGCATTCATTCATATTTTGAACACTGGAGAAAAAAAGAACAAAGAGAACAAAGTATACAATTTTATTTACCTCTCAGCACATGCTTCCTGGCAGTGAGCAATTGTCATTTTCCTCAAGTCATAAAACACGGCACCTTTCATCATCCTTTCCCTGGGATCGTCATCAAAGCATCCAATATAAGTACCTTGAATACATGAAAATAGGACAGACTGTTACAACAGTAAAAAAAATATCCAAGGCTCTTTTTATAAAGTGTGGCTGGTTCTTTCCTCCGGTAATAGCAGTAGCATCTAGTTTTATAAGCAAGGACCAGTAAGATGATTTGGCAGCAGCAGGGATGGGAGCATCTTGTTGTTAAAGGTTGAACAAAATGTAACAAGAGACACAGAGCCTCTGGCTCCCTTTATCACTTTCTCATCTCTCACCAAAGTCTAAAGTCTACATGAGCTGAGCCAAAATTTGTCAGACATTTTCCCAAGAAAATAGCTGAGATTTCTCTCTCACACACACAACTGACTTCAAAAAAGAAGTCCTCTTTGCAGAATTTTTGGCATTTTGTGTGTTAACAACAGACTTTCCCCATTGCAATCTTTTCGTACTGTGTTCTCTCAGCCCTGCATCTCACTCCCTGTCACTTCTGGATGAATGGAGAGAATGTGTCAAACTGAATCCAGAGCTGGATCATGGTTATGGTTTTCTGCAGTCTACAGTTTGTTTACTCCATATATATTTCACCTCACCCACTTAGCATTGCATATTGAACACGTACACCCATGGGTACTTTCGATCAGAACAGAAAATTCCTCTAATTTTTCTCTGTACCAATAAAAATATTAGTGGCACAAACAAAATTAAAGCAATCTCTTAGAATCATAGGATCATAGAGCTGGAAGAGACCACAGGAGCCATCCAGTCTAACCCCCTGCCATGCAAGAACTCACAATCAAAGCAACCCTGACCCACTGACACCTGGTGTGGGAGAGTGGGGCTTCTGGGGTCGGGATTCTGACTTCTGGCAGGGTTCCAGGGTGGGGGTGCTGAGGAGCCTCTCCCCCATGGGGCCTATGAAGCCTAAAAGGCCTCCGCATGGCTAAAATAGTGCTCACGGGGGCAGGGAGCTGACTTGCTGTCACCCCCCTTCATGGGTGTCACCCCCCCTTCTGGGGTGTCACTCGGTGTGGTCTGCACCCACCACACCCCCCGTGACACCATTGCCCTCGACAGATGGCCATCCAGCCTCTGCTTAAAGACCTCCAAAGAAGGAAAGTTCACTGCACTCCAAGGGAGTGCATTCCACTGTCTAACAGCCCTTAGTGTCAGGACGTTCCTGCTAATATTGAGGTGGAATCTCTTTTCTTGTTGCTTGCATCCACTGCTCTGGGTTCTATTCACTGGAGCAGCAGAAAACAAGCTTGCTCCATCCTCAATATGACATCCCTTCAAATATGTAAACAGGGCTATCATATCACATCATAACCTTCTCTTCTCCAGGCTAAACATACCCAGCTCCCTAAATTTCTCCTCATAAGGCATGGTTTCCAGACTCTTCACCATTTTGGTCGCCCTCCTGTGGACATGCTCCAGCTTGTCAACATCCTTTTTGGATTGTGGTGCCTGACCAAAGCATAATAGAGTGGCACTATTACTATTATTTCTTCTTCTGAAAAGAGCAGATTTTGAGCATATTGAGTCTAGATCAGGGGTAGGCAACCTTTCCCCTTTAAAGGCCGAGGGACTTCAGCTCCCAGAAGCCTCAGCCATGTTGGCCAATAGTCCCATGTTGGCCAATAGCTCCTGGGATTCTGGGAGCTGAAGTCCCTCGGCCCTTAAAGGGGAAAGGTTGCCTACCCCTGGTCTAGATCATGCGTGAAGCTGGATTTACTATACCTTTTGGCCCATTTCCTTTCCCCTTCTTCTCTCCTTTACAAGTTTTATTTTTTTAAAAAAAACAAAACACCAGTGATTTGCCAAAGCAATCAACAGATCTGGTAAGGGGCTGGACTAGATTACCCTTGTGGTCCCTTTCAGCTCTAAGATCTGTGATTCTATGATTCTAAGGAGGTCTCGTTGGAAGACAAGTGGAACACTTGCACTAATGGCAGTGGAGGGAATAGTGACAGACATGAGTCTCATCCACACTGCAGAAATAAAGCCATTTGCCACCACTTTAACTGACATGACTCAATGCTATGGGATTCTGGGATTTGTCATTTTGTGAGACAGTTAACCTTCTCTTTCAGAGAGCTCTGGTGCCCCATCAAACTATAAATCCCAGTGTTCCGTGGCATTGTGCTATGCAAGTTACAGTGGTGCCAAATAGCTATATTTCTGCAGTATGACAGTAGTCAAAGTTAAGGCAACACAAGTTGTTCCTCTCTTTACTTTGGGCCTTTGCAGACTGCCAGAAATAGTGCACATTAAATTGAGGCACTGCCCTGGCTCAGTGCTAGGGAATCATGGGAACTGTAATTTATTATGGCACCAGAGCTCTCTGACAGAGAAGGCTCAATTTCTCAGAAAAAAATACAATTCCCATGACTCCCTAGCACTGAGCCAGGGCAGTGCCTCAATCTAAAGTGCACTATTTCTGGCAGTCTGCAAAGGCCCTTTATCTCCTCTGGATATAAGCTGATAATCCTATGATGACTAACTTTCTGCCTCTCTTACTCCCATCTCTCTTTCCCAAACATGTAGCCAATTGTAGCATCCCAAGTTTATTTTCCTACCTCTAAAAGGAATTTGTATAATTTTCTTACTCCAATACTCCAATAAACAGTTTTTATGCGTATCCATGCATATCCAACTGATCTCACCGAAAAGTCTATTTGCCTGGCCCTAGAATATGTTTAAGACTTTAGTGTCACTTCCAGCTAGGATCATGGAACAGTTTAAGAAGCAAGCTGTGTGTGTACAGAATGTTTACTCAAATTCTAGTTTTCACACACAAAACCATAGGAAATTGTGCCTAAGATCTATTACCAAGCACTCTTGTCCTTTGACAAGAATACAACAATAATTTACATTTTTAAACAAACATTTAGCTTTCTTCTTGTCAGTGTGGAATAGTGGTTTGAGTGTTGGACTATGACTCTGGAGACCAGGATTCAATTCCCAGTTCATCCATGGCAAACCACTAGGTAACCTTGGGTAAAACACACATTCTCAGCCTCAGGAAAAGGCAACGGCAAACTTCCTCTGAATAAATCTTGCCAAGAAAACCCAATGATAGTTCTTCTTAGGGTTACCATATGTTGGAAATGACTTGAAGGTACACAGCAGCAGCAGCAGCAGCAACAACAACAACAACAACAGCATTCCACCACAGTCAGAATATCATGCAGCTGAGGGGGATGCTGCCATTCTCACTATGGCTCATATCCTACACAGATGTATGTACAAATGTACACAATATGGCAAAAGTTTTTGAGGGTCTGTCCTGATGCAGAACCTTGGAGAATGCTTAACACAAGCCCAACACAAATCCCACCCATTTTGCTCTACACTTCTGCAGCCGAAACCCTTCTGAATTATAATACTCTCCCCCATCAAATGATGGGTGAAAATGCTTGCACTCATTGGATGTCTGCTAGTTTACGTATCCACTGGATTTTTGGTGTGTCAACATTGCACAAATGCAACACAGTTTCATACATCTTCACAGTGATCTAATGGATCCTGTACCAGTGGGGACTGGGGAGGAGATGGGCTTGGTTCTTGTTGTGCCGTGCCTTCAAGTCATTTCTGACTTGTGGTGACCCTAAGGTGAACCTATCATGGGGTTTTCTTGGCAAGATTTGTTTAGAGAGGGTTTGCTATGTCCTTCCTCTGAGGCTGAGAGCACGTGATTTGCCCAAGGTCACCCAGTGGGTTTCCATGGCTGAGCTGGAAACTGAACGCTGGTCTCCAGAGTCACAGTCCAATGCACCAGGTTTTAAAATCATATCCCATAATAATTTTTAAATTTTAAATCCTTAAATGTTGGCTATAGCTTCCGTCCTGCCTGACCATTTGCCATGCCATGTGGAGAGGTGGAAGATGAGGTCATAAACATATTGAGAGTTCTTGGTAGAAGTCTGTCTTCAGGACTAACAAACAAAAAACTACATGTGTATGGGCTCTTAGGAAATCTGTTTTGTTGTTTTGCAGAGTTCTTCCCAATCATGCAGATTTGTTGGGCTGCAGATTTTTAACTAAAAATTATGATCTAAATCTCTTTTTAAAATGCAGAGTGGGAAGGAGGGAGATTCAGTGATGTAGGAAGAAAAGGCTGAACTCTGGAAATGAGATGTTGAAACAAGGTGAATAGTATGTTTCTGCAGAAGAGGTGCGCACTGGCAATTTTGTGAACATGCAATTAGGAAGTTCACAAGCTGTGAATAGACACCCACAATAACTCATTAAGAAGAGGGGAGTAGTGTGTATACCATGCCAGTTACTTTGTTTTTCCACAGGCGCTGTTCCATGGGGTTATTTTTCTCCTTCACAAAACTGGTAATTGGTTAGTTGGGCAAATGAGATCTACTTTTTAAAAAAGCTTTTCTCTATTCCAATCTGCCCCTGCTAGCAAACATGTTTGCAGGAATGCTAGGGATTTTAGCTGGAGGTGCAAGGGGTGGAACTGTGGCCCACTGACAAGGCTTCCTTAATGTGGCTATGTGAGCCCAGATTCACAGAAGAATATCATCTGTTTGAAGGGCCATCCTGTCTAAGTCCAGTTTAAAGAAAGGAAACATTGCAAGGATTCCAGATAAAGCAAGGAAGAGAGGAGAAGTGAGAATGAGTGGCATAAGGGGCAGATGATGATGATGATGATGATGATGATGATGATGATGATGATGATGATGATGATGATGATTTTTCCCCATTGATCAAGGTGGGGAAACAACAATGAACAGACAAACAACATCAGTTGAAAAGACATCAGTTAAAACACACATCAATTTAATCAGATTACAAGAAGCAAGGGAGGACTTCAAGGGCATGAGGGAGGAGAGGAAAGGAATGAAGAAAGGGTGAGAAAGGAGGCTGCAGGATACACAGAGCAAAAGCGATGGGCATGAGGTTATTTGAGGTAGAAGGATGATCAACACAAGGTGGGAAAGTGAGGGAGGGGTGGTAGATATAACAGCAGAGTGGAAAGAACACGAGAGGAGGATTTGAAAACCCATGTGTGTGTGTTGTGTGCCTTCAAGTCAGTTCTGATTTATAGCAACCCTAAGTGGTTTTCTTGGCAAGATTTGTTCAGAGGAAGTTTGCCATTGCCTTGCCCTGAGGCTGAGAGCATGCAACTTGCCCAAGGTTACCCAGAAGATTTCATGACCAAGCAGGAATTGAATCCTGGTATCCAGAGTTGGAATCCAGCACTCAAACCACTATGCCACACTGGTTCTCTATGCAAGGCATAAGGTGAGTCAATTGGCAGAGGGAAACATTAGGAGCCCAACAAAGGAGTCAAGGTAGCGGTAGCAGGTCTTATAAGATTATTTGTCTTGAGAGTATGGTACAGGCATTTGAACTCTTTAATTGCACATATGTCCTACTGAGTTCAATGTGCATAAAAAATGTGCGGCATATGTTTCTATTTATTAAGAATACAATTTACCTTTAGAATGTAAACTTCATTAGAACAGCTATAAGTGCAAGGACGTCCATGCTACCCTTGTATATATTACCATAAAAAAGGCAAATTTAACCCCTTCAGTTCTGTGGTATAGAGTACTGGACTCATAAAGAAAAATAAATTCTGCTTCATTGGAGTAAGAAATTCCACAGATAAAAGATTTTAATGAGATATATGGAATGAGCCATGAATATATCTGCTTTGGAAAAATATACAAAATCTGTGCCCTATTTCCATTCCTAGATGAAGAACTTTAAAAAGTCATTTACCTTTGCTCTCCTGTGTGTGTTTGAGCGCCTTGGCCCCCACATCTTGCACTGGCTCTTGCTCATTCACAAACCGAAGAAACCATCTCCTTCGTAATTGTCTCAGTTCAGAGTTTCTGGACATCAGCCATCGTGGTCCATACTTCTGGTCTGGTCCATGGAGCATATCCATGTTCACTATGAGGTTAGGGATCAAATGAGGACTTTGTACCAGTCTAGTATCTGTATCTCCAGCAGGTAACAAAATTTCTGTGGCTGGTAGAGCCTGATTTCCAGAGTTCCCACGAAAACCTTGTTGGAGAACCAAGCGGGATCGCTGTAGGAGAAGAAGACTGCCAGCCATCAGATAAGCGGCTGTGAGGAAGAAGAGCAGAAACTGGGTCCTCCAAAGAAATTTCTGTGGTCTAGAAAAAGGTTTGGCCATACCCTTACCTTGGGTTCCTCACGCCTTCAGAATGGCCTTGAAGCCAAAGCTAGGCTTCTTGATAGTTGCTCCCCCGGGGACATCTCATTATCTGGGAACGTTTCCTTTCTCAAAAAACATTTTCTTCTCCTATAGTTTCCAAGTACATATCCATGGCCCTCTGTATCCAGGAGGCTCTGAGGGTTCAAGATATCTGATTTACCAATGCTGATCATTGCTCACTTTGTGGTCCATCACATTTCAGAGACCAAAGTCCCCAAATCTGCAATATTAAAGGAAAATATTTTGAGCTCCCACTCAAAGTGATTTATTTGCATGACATAATTCTTTTCTCTTAGCTACATTTTGTTCTATCTATTGTTTATTATACTTGTAAGGTAATTAATCCTATAAGAATATTTGATTGGGGTGGAAGAGAGAGTAAATCACTGATGTTCAGTTGTATGTAGACTGTCTTCCATCTCCTTTTTCTCAATTCAAAAGTAAGATTGTAAAGGGAAAGCGCTGGAATACAGGACAGCTCCAATGTAACACCCTTCAGTTTAAAATAGGACATGACTGTTACTCTTGGTTCCCACATATTTGTGTGAATCAAAATGCATATTTTAAGGCAAATATGTACATTTTAAATGAGAATTTCTGTACTTAAAAAGCAATAATCACAAAATGAATAGCCTTACCCTAAAACAGGTAAAACTAATTCAGGATAGAAAGCTCTAGCCATCCATGTCTGTAAACTAAGAACTAAGCTGAAATTTCTTGGGACATGCTTTTTATGATAACATTTCTGAAATTTTTCTCCTCCCCCCTTTACAAAAAGATGGTGATTTGCAGAATTTTATGTGAGTATTTTCTTCCATGTTACAATGGAATAATGCTCCTCCAAACCATTGTAGATGATGCAAAATAGCAGTCAGACAGCCAATGTTCTGCACAATTGCAACAGTGGAAGAAACACAAGGAAAGGAAAGGAAAGGAAAGGAAAGGAAAGGAAAGGAAAGGAAAGGAAAGGAAAGGAAAGGAAAGGAAAGGAAAGGAAAGGAAAGGAAAGACACCATGCTAATCCCATTCCTAATAATGGCCCCAAGAAGCTGTTGGAGAGTATCTCCTCTCCCTTGAGAAAGTTGAAAAAGGCATATGCCCAATTTCTCTGCACACATTTATGATGGATAAGTTTAAGAAGTCATGCATGTGCAGCTTGACTTGTAACAACAACCCCTTTCACAACTAGCAAGTTGTCTGACCTTCCTTCACTTAGGTAGGTGGGAGGATCTGACAGTGCAAGCATTTAAATTTCACTCAGATTTTTTTACAGTCATATCAGAATACCCAAAAGCCAGTGAAATGCGACAGAGCCTGTGACCTCCCCCCCCCCCCAGGCAAATACATCATACTCTGTTGAAAATTATTTGGAGCAGTTCCTATTCCTGCCTGGCTGTCAGAGTGCACTAATACTGATCTGGATCCCAGTATTGAAGTATGAAGACCTTCCTCTTCTTCAACAGTGTTCGACAGTGGAACACACTCCCTTGGAGTGTGGTGGAGTCTCCTTCCTTGGAGGTCTTTAAGCAGAGGCTGGATGGCCATCTGTTGGGGATGCTTTGATTGGGAATTCCTGCATGGCAGGGGGTTGGACTGGATAGCCTTTGTGGTCTCTTCCAACTCTATGATTCTATGATTCAACAACAATGTAGCTGCAGTTCCTAGCATAGACTGAATGCAATAGCTAGCGTACTGGATAAACAAGTTGTTGTTGTGTGCGTTCAAGTCATTTCTAATTTATGGCATCCCTAAGGCCCTATCATGGGAATTTCTTGGCAAGTTTGCCATTGCATCCTCATCCTTCCATAAACAAGTACCACAAGTACCACAATTTGTTAATAGTACAACAAAATTAGCAACTCTAACAAGTATGGATGGACTGCAGACAGGGCAAGTTGACTTAGCCTCTGGTTTGGCTGCCGTTCTGCAATCACTTTCTGTCCCAGCAACCATAATCATTGAGGTATTTGGGATTATCGTCATGTACCTCCATGTTGAATCTCATTTATGGCAACCCTGGGGTTTTCTTAGCAAGATTCATTCAAAAATGTTTTGCCATTGCTTCCTCTCAAGCTGAGAGAGTGTGTCTTGCCCAAGGTCACCCAATGGTTTCCGTGGCTGAGCAGGGATTTGAAACCTGGTCTCTCAGAGTCAGCATGGTTTGAGTATTGGACCAGAAAGCTGGGAATTGTCGTTGTGTGCCTTCAAGTTATTTCCAAATTATAGACAGCATAAGACATTGCATGTATCAGGGTTCTACTAAAATATGTTGGAAATGCAAGCAAAAAGAGGAGATCTTTTAATACATGTGGTGGACTTGTGATAAAATGAGAAAATGCTGGATTCAGGTACATTTTTCAATGGGGGATATTTTGAAGTTTAAATTTCATTTGAAACCAGAACTTTTTCTATTGGGAATCTTGGAAGAACAAAAATAGAAGAAACATTGAAGAATTGTCCAATATATGCTCACTGAAGCAAGAATACTGTATGTGCAGAAATGAAGGACACTCCATCACAAGAAGAATGCATGATAAACAAAAATGGCAAATTGACAAATTTGATTAAAGAAAGCAAAGCAAAGCAAAGCAAAGCAGTTTCATTTATATACTGCTTCATATCACGCATGGGATGTCTAAGCGGTTTACAACTGTGAGCTGATTGCCCCCCAACAATCTGGGTACTCATTTTAGCGACCTCAGAAGGATGCAGGCCTGAGTCTAGCCTGAGCCCTGGCTGGTATTGAACTCGCAACCTTGTGGTCTATGAGTGAGTGGCTGCAGTACAGACATTTAACCACTGCGCCACCAGGGCAGTGTTTAAAAAACTGTTAGTAAACTGTTAGTAACAGTTAAAAAAACTGTTAGTAATTTTTAAAAAGATGGGAATTTATACCGTATTTTCCGGTGTATAAGACGACCCGGCGTATAAGACGACCCCCCATTTTTCCAGTCAAAATATAGAGTTTTAGCACCTCTATCCTCCTCATCCTTATACCTGGCGTATAAGACGACCCCCCACTTTAACCACAGATTTTGCAGGTTAAAAAGTAGTCTTATACACAGGAAAATAAGGTAATTGATTTCATGAAAAAATATTGGGAGAAAAATAACAATTTTAGTAGCAGGAACAGGACCTTGGACTAAGAACTAAGAAGCAAAAATCTATTTTTTAATCTTTCTTTAGAGGAAGTCAAAGTATTCCCTTTTTCTTTTTTGTAATTATGTTGGCGTATGTTGTGTGTAGTGTGATGTAGATGAAGTAATTTTTTACATATATGTTGTTTTATATTATTAAAGTTGTGTTTTAATAAAAGTATTCTTTTTTAAAAGAACATTATATTTCCTCATAGTCTGCACCACTGGTCTCAGCATGGTATGTTTCTTATCCAGAGGCAGGCTAAAGTAGTCTATACACTACATGTTTTCTATCATAAAGGGCAAGAGTGTGGGACTGGGCCAATCTGATGGGTTTTATAGTTCATTGTCTTATTCACATAGTTATGTGCATATTTTTGAATAGGTAAACCTTTAAGGCTTCTACACACTCTAGCTAAAAAGACCTTCCTTTCTTTCATGAGGTTCAGGATTTCTGAAACTTGTCATGCATTTCTAGCCAGCTCTAGGGCCTCACTGACTTCTTTGTTATGGTGATTTACACAGTGGAGGGATTGTCCCTGAGAAGAGAAAAGCACTTTGTATGCTTTAGGTAGCCTTTAACCTTTTAGTACAGATGAAAGACGGCTTCTGGACAAGAGTCTTCTCTGTGTTTCCAAAGAGTATCTTTGCTGGGGAAGCAGTTTGGCACAAGAAAAAGAAAACATTTTGTTTAACTTGTAGGATAGCCAAGGAAACATTTGCAATGTTTCTTTCTGTCTCTGATTCCAGATGAAATATTACATAGAAATGGAATAACTGAAACATCTAGCTGTGTGAATATTAAGAAGTTTCAGTAGATGAGAATGTAATGTATGTTAGGAATATATGAATCCTTAGCATCCTTTCTGTGTTGCTTTTCCATGTATCCTATCTGACATCAATCTTCTTTCTGAATGCACTTATTTTGGGCCAAATGATATTCTTTGGTGCACATAGAGATGGATGGCACTGAAACCCCATTCTTAGCTCAAAAATGTGTTCGGAAAAAGTTAGATATAAATCTACATATATTACATAAAGTTAGAGAAGATAGACAGCTACCTGTTGAGGATGCTGTATTTGGATTGATGTGTATGTGAGAGAAAAAATGTGTATGTGAGAGAAAGTTGCATAGGAAAATAAACACTGATTTGTGTGCATTTTTTAAAATTGCAGATTGGTGTAGAAACTAGAAAGAACAACTTATAATTGAATATATACACAAAACTGACAAAGACTAAGAATAGAATAATTTATCCTGCTTCCATTGTCACTCCCTGCCCTCTCCATTCCCAAACAACCAGAAGCTCCACTGGCTAATCCTAGGTCTGCTACTGGATGAAATGCAAGGGAAGGAAAGGGAGAATGGTGATGAAGGAAAGCAGAGGAATATGAGGCACAGAGCAGGTTACTATTTATAGAACCATAGAATAATGGAAGGGTCCCCAGGAAATCCAAATAGAGCATCCCCAACAGGTAGCCGTCTATCTTCTCTTTTAAAACATTCAGAGAAAGAGACCCCACCACCTCTCCAGGCAACTGGTTTCATTACCGAACGGCTCTTGCTGACAAGGTGTTCCTTCTAATGCTCAATTGAAATCTACTGTCCTGTAATTTAAAACCATTAGACCTGGTCCTACCTTCTGGGGCAACAGAGAACAAATCTGCCTCCTCCTCTCTGTGACAGCTCTTGAGGCATTTAAAGAGTGCCACCAAGTCCTCCCAGGGGCTCAACAGACAGCCCTGATAAAGCTGCCCCTTTCTTCGCTGGATTGGACCCACAATAACCACACATAGTGACCCTGATCTGGCAGTTCGCCGCTCTAAAAAGAACTGGCAAGATGCCACTCATTTTTAGAGTGAAATAATA
>CM034711.1:22232312-22243694 GCA_020142125.1 Phrynosoma platyrhinos | reverse complement strand
GAGCCGCTTAGATTGCTGTCAAGAAGTGGGATATAAATAAATTTTATTTATTTTATTTATTTTCATAGTATGAATGGGGCCACAGATATTTGAACAATTTGATTTGTTCTGTAATGCTCCTTAATACCCTAACAGCACCAGATCATGCACCAGGTCCTAGTGTTGTGTGCAGGATCATTTCAGTTCAGAAATCCAAACTTCCATAGTTAAACAGGGAAAACTTTATTCACAAACCAAAAACATTTATAGCAGATGCATTTTGTCAGGACTAAAGGTATGGCAATTGCACAGCATAATTACAGTTCATAACAATTCAAACTTTGGTGGGCTTTCATCCCATTCACCAATAGACCAAAACACACTTGCATTTTCCCTTTCTCAGGGTTGTCCCTTCTTCTCATGGGACTGACCTTAAAAGTCCCAGAGTGATCTCTAGTCCCCACACAGCTGCTGATAACCATCCCAAAGAATATTGGCAGCAGACATCATTGGTACAGCACAGCCCATCATCCAGTATTAAGCACTCAAAGTCTACCTGTAGCAGCTATGACAAGAATCTGAGGGACTTGGATCCTGACAACTAGTTAGTACTATGAAACTTATGTGGTCAACATAATGTGCCCATCCAAGTACCATTTTTGAGGTTTATATGATCTTGAGAAAACATTGCCTTATTTTTTTTTCATGGTGCACTGTAAGATGTTCCTTTTAAATTTTTCAGAAAATGCCCCTAATAATCCCATTTTAGCCTATGATAAAATTACTGGATCATCTTCACAGAATAGGATAGAGATTGTCTTTGTAGTTTTGTAGCTTATCTTTGGCCATGGATGTTAAAACAACAAAATATCAATGATGTATGTACAAATTAAACAAACCAGTGTCCAGAATGCATCCATCCTTGCTTGACCCCTTTGATAGATGCCAGTGGGTTGGTGAGATATCCATGTACTGTGCATTGTACCTCCAGACATGTCTTTTTGTGCAGAATTTTGATGAGAAAAAATGTGCTTTTCCCCCAGAATCTTGCATGGGATTCATTCATAAACATTAATTCAAATGTTGCTTTAAATCAATGAAAGCTGCATATAAAACTCCATTGGGTTTTTTGTTATATTTATCATTAACCAAGCATTGATATAGAGTTGATCTACCTTGTCTGAATTCTGACCAATTCTTTTCCTCATCCAGCTAATAAATTAATTTGTTATAGAGGTTGTAGATATAGTTCAGTGATAATGCATAACAGACAAATAAGCCAATCATTTACTGATTCACTTTTTTGGGAGGCCTTTTTATGGGTGGGGAGAATTGCTGTAGTATTCCAAATCTCAGGAATTTTTCCTGTTAATCAGTGCTGATAAATATGGCAGGAAGCAGTGAAGTCCACCAGTTAACATTAGATTTATAGATTCAAATGCTATGAAATCTATTCCCAGTGATGTATTATTATTTAAATGGGAAATATTCTTTACTTCAGATATGGATAAAGGCCATTGAAGCTGTTTTTGCCATCAAAAAATAATGCTTGATAGAAATGCATCCATTCATCATGTGGGAAAATCTCTGCATTCTATTTGCCCCTCCTTAGGTAGATAGGAATTTCCTCCCTCTCTCCCCTCTCTCATTCAAAAACTCACCATATGACGTAGGTCACTCCCTCTTTAGGACTAACAGATTCTCTCCAAGATTTTCAACTGAGCTGTTTCCATCTTCCTGCTCCCTTTACTTTCTTTTGGAAAGATGATGAGATAAATATTTCTCTTTACCTGAACTATTCACTAGTTAGATTGGGATATAGCCTTTTTATGTAAATATGAATTAAAGCCATTGTTTTAAACTACAAACTACAAACTACATGTTTGTTGTTTTTAAGAGTTAGTCCTAGTTCTTAGGGAAGCATGGTGTTAGAATCCTGTTAATATTCGACCAGATTTATAATGTAGAGTTCATTAGTTGGGGATGATGGAGGAGTTTAGTCATAGTAGGAATGTAGACAGTTAGATATAGTGTATGGTAGGGCCAGGTGTCTTATCAGTGGCCTTGAGAGCTTGGCTCTTGGAGCAGGGAATGTAGTTTCAGTTTTGTGGGAAACAGGAGGGGTTTTGCAAGCGGGGTTTTGTATGGGGGGAGCTTGGCTTTGGGCTATTCCTTTTCTTTGTCAATGGTGGGGAGTGGTCAGTCTCAGCTAAGAAGCTGAGTGAGGCACATGTCTGACTTTTGGATCTATCAATAAAGTGCTGTTGATTCTATAATCAAACTGACTGATTGATTGTCCAAGGGTGCTGGTGCTAGCTCTGACACATGGGGGGAAGCAGATGGGTGGCACGAGGCCGCCCCAGGAAGCTGCGGATTGGGGCTGAGGCATCCCCATTCCTCAGCCCCATGGTGCAGCTTCACTGCCCCTGGAAGGAGCACTAAAATAGCCAAAGATGCACCACAAAAGGCTGCATGTGCGGGATGCTGCAGTGGAAAGGCATCCTCAGAGCACTGGCCATGCAGAGGGCCGGCTGCTCCCAGGATGTTTTGGGGAAGGGGTTGGGGCGCCCAGCATGTGGCTGCCCCTCCCCTTCCTTGCTCTGAAGACAGCGCTTAGCACTGTCTGCTTAGCCCCCTAGTTAGGCAAAGGCATTTCTGCTACTTTGCTAATTTAAAGGCAGACTTTAACAGACTATGGGGCTAAGCAGAATATTATAGAATCATAGAATCATAGATTTACTCCCCTTCCTGATCTCGTGATAATGATATCTAATATATGTAATTTTTTTTGTTTTGTGCATTGAACTGACTAAATTCCTATGTTGTTATCTTTGGAAAAACAGACAAGCCAAATCCTCATAAAAGTACAATCATAGGCATATAAACTTGTGTAATAAAAAATAATGTAGTGGGATACTGCAGTAGAAGATCTAAATACTCTACAGATTCATCACACATCTCTCAAGTACTGTTCATGGTCAGTTTGTTTGAGCAAGGACGAAAATAGGCATCAGCTATCATTAAATGGATTTTCATATACTTACTCAGCAACTTACTAGAAGCTTATAAGAGGGGTCATAAATGTTATACCTGCCTTAATACTTGTAGAACCCCTCCCCCTGCTATTTCTCCCTTAGCCCTTAGCCCCCTTAGCAGAAGCTGTAGCTGCCAAATGATGGTGTTCAGCTATATAAGTCCTTCCTGCCATGTATTTCGCAAAAGTATAACAGGCCCCCAAAGTTAAATAACTAATGATTGCTCTCCTTAGAAGACCAAATTGATGTAATTTTAATCCTATGTCATTTAAATTTTTAGAGTTATCTTTCACCTTGTTCAAATGATATCGAAAATCACATCCTTTATTTTCCTCTGTTGGAAGGGGCTGGCAATCCTTTCCCCAACAAATTTTGCCAAGAAAACTCCATGATAGGTGCCAGTTAAAACTTGCCACCTTAGGGTTACCATATGTCAGAAATGACTTCATGACACAAACAACAACAGCAACAACAACAACAACAACAGGTAAATCCTCCTTTGGGCTATCTATGTCTATTGTAATTACTGGCAAATAGCCACCTAGCTTGGGCATAGCGAGAACCAGTTACTTATGCTCACTTCAACGGATTTATTTTTATTTTTGCTTAATAACAAAATGATTCTACAACTTTGAATGAGCAAATTGCAATCCACTAGTCCAAAATGTCCATTATTAGTTTTTGTTTCAACTATGGATTTGGGTACAAGTTCTTTTTTACAGTATTGATTTGTGCCTAGTTTGTTGTCGTCAGGATGATTATTCTGCAGTATGTAATCCAATTTTCACTGTAACTTGGCTAATCTGTGTTTCATTTCCTGTTGTTGTCCTAAAGGCAAATAAGCAAATGAGGATAACAGATTATCATCCTCTAACTCTGACATCCTCTGCATGTTCATTTTTAGCTAACTCTGGCCAGACATGCATTAATGGACTTTGAGATGGTGTTTTAAGGTCCTCACTTAAAGCAGGATCATCCTTACATAGTGATAAAGCTGATATGGATGTTATGCCTTTATTATCCTACTTCCCAAGTGACAGGAGAGGTTTTATTACATAGAAAGATGTAGATAGTTATAGAATCATAGAGTTGGAAGAAACCATAAGGGCCATCCAGTCCAACCCTCTGCCATACAGGAACTCAAAATGAAAGTATCCCTGACAGATGGCCATCCAGCCTCTGTTTAAAGATCTCCAAAGGAGGAGACTACACCACACTCTTAGGGAGTGTGTTCCACTGTAGAACAGCTCTCACTGTCAGGAAGTTCCTCCTAATGTTGACATGGAATTTCTTTTCTTGTAGCTTGCATCCGCTCTCTGGAGCAGCAGAAAACAAGCTAGCTCTCTCCTCAATATGACATCCCTTCAAATATTTAAACAGGGCTATCATATCACCTCTTAACCATCTCTTCTCCAGGATAAACATACCCACTTCCATTAGTCGTTCCTCATAGGGCATGGTTTCCAGACCCTTCACCATTTGAATCGCCTTCCTCTGGACACACTCCAGTTTTTCAACATCCTTTTTGAATTGTGGTACCCAGAACTGGGCACAGTATTCCAGGTGAGGCCTGACCAAAGCAGAATACAGTGGCACTGTTACTTCCCTTGATCTAGATACTATACTTCTATTGATGCAGCCTAAAATTGCATTGGCCTTTTTAGCTGCCGCAACTGTGACTCATGTTCAACTTGTGGACTCCTAAGACTCCTAGATCCCTTTCACACGTAGTCTTGTTAAGCCAGGTGTTCCCCATCTTATATCTATGCATTTCATCATTCACCCTGACTTCAAAGTGCTGTTTGAGACATATTTCTTATTGAACTCACACTTTAGCCTCTTCTTTAATGATAAGGTCCTTTTTGATCTAAAGTTAGGATCATTCTCAGTGCTTGGCTGCTGCCTGAGATCTTCTGAATAGATTTTAATTCTGTAATATTATAAATGAACCAGGAATAATCTCAACTGAAGTATAGCGCAAACACAGGACATTGGGGATAAAATGCCTCTTTTGGGGTCATCGAATCATACAGTCATAGTGCTGGAAGGGACCATTTCAATCTGGTTTCAGGCTTGGCTATGGAACAGTGGCAGCTTTGGTCACCTTGATGGATGACCTAATCAGGTAAGTGGACAGGAAGTCTGTCCCTATTGGTTCTGCTGGACCTCACAATGGCTTTTGATACCATTGACTATGGTATCCTTCTGGATCGTCTTTCTGAGGGGTATTTCTTGGAGTGCCAGACTCAGAAGAAGGTGCTGGGGTGTGCCTATTCAGCACTATTCCATGGTGTCCCTCAGGGCTCAATTCTGTACCCCATGCTATTTAATATTTACATGAAACCTACGGGAGAAGTCATCTGGAATTTTGGGATTCAGTGACATCAGTATGCTGATAATATCCAACTATCTCACCTTTTCATCTGATCCCAAAGAAGCTGTTTCTGTAATTAATCAGTGACTGACATCCAGAAAGGCAAGAGTTAATGAAGAAGGAGTTGCAAAAAGCACAATCACAAACAATCCCATATAAGAAAAAAAATTGGAAACATCTGAAAAAGCCAATGTGGGTGCACAGTAGACTACAGGAAGAAATGAAAAGACAAAAGGGTATGTTTAAAGAATGTCAGGAAGTATGAATCACCAAGGAAGAGTACAGATTGCAGCCCAGACTTTTGGGAATAGTACAAAGAAAGCTAAAGCTGACAATGGGCTGTTTAGTTGTTTTTTTTCTCCCAGGTATGTTTGAAGCAAGGGAATGACCAAGGAAACAGTGGGGCCACTGCTCAGTAGGGATGGTAAAATGCTAAGAGCTCACATTGAAAAGGAACAACTATCATTTGGGCATTGGGTATGGGATGCCCAGATCAGGTATGGGATATCTTCTGGCTGGGCACAGAGGTATTAAAGTTTATATCTCATGTCTAGTGCCAGAGGAAAGGATGGGAAAGGGCAGTGTGATAATCTCCTATATCTTTATTTAGACAGTTTGCTTTTGCTTGCAGTTCTTCAGAGGAAACTTTCAAAGCATTACGGATCACTACTGCATGCCTACGTTTTCACAGGTTTTTGGTGATTCCTATATACGCTAATTCCTATATACGCCCTCACTTACCCAGATGTCCTGGTAAACTCCAGAAAAGAAATGATATATTGTTAAGAGAAGAGGTCAGAAAAACTGTCCAGAGCTTGTCCTAGCTTCACTCTAATTGCTTGGTATGCTGTGTCACCTAAAAATTAAGACGCATTAAGATAGTACCTATCTGCCAATCCTTTGGGAAGTTAGTGTAATTCAAGTAACTCATCTTCTGGAAATGTTTGATACTGATCTTGTGCCTGACTTTAGAAACAAAGGAGTAAGATGGTCTAGGGAGGCAGACAGATGAAGTTAGCTTTTTCAGCTCAAACCAAATCTCCCTACTCTGCAGCAAGCTTATCTCAGCTATGTCACCTGAGCTATTCAGCTGTATCTCTAGGACTACAAGAGATGCTGCTAAGAGATATCTGTGCCATCAATCTTCCTCCTGGAAGATATAACTTGAAATCTTGATTTGACCATGAGTGCAAGATTTCTAAGAAATACCTTGTACATCTATTTAAATAACATAGGAGGTAGAGTACTAGGTGCATTCCTCCCACAATACAATTCTTTAAACAGTACTATAAGCTTTTAATTAGGAAGAAAAAGAAAGCACTGAGGGAATGCTGGCTACAGCTGATCAATGCCACTAGAACTAACAGTTCCTCACTCTTCTAGTGCTTTGTGTCAGATGGCCTTCAAGTGAGTATCCCCAGGATGTCCTGCTTTGATTCTCCTGAATTGTGGACTGCACATTTCCATGTTCTCTATTCAGCCAGCTCTGACCATGCTATTAATTCAGATAGTGGTGTCTCAGTTCTTCCTCACTGGCCCCTATTACACATCAGAAAATGACAGCACTGTTAAAATAGGAGAAGGTCCTGGGGGCAGATATGATTATGCCTTTAATCATATTAAAGGAATGCTAAGCAACAACATAGTTTGGTTGGTGCCAAGGATGGCAGCAATTTTTACATTTATTGAGAAGTCTGCACAGATCCCTAGTGATTGGGGCCTAGACATAATTGTTTGTTGCTGTTAATTCCCATCAAATCAACTTCAACTAATGATGAACTAATGATAAAGAGATACCTTCAAGTCACCCTGTCATCAACATCCTGTTCAGGTCTTGCAGACTCAGGGCCGTGGCCTCCTTGATTGAGTCTATCCTTCTGGAATGTGGTCTTCCTCTTTTCCTTCTGCCTTCTACTTTACCAAGCATTATTGCCTTTTCTATGGACTCATGGCTTTTCCTTATATGGCCAAGGTACAACAGTCTACCTTTAGTTTAGGGAGAGTTTAGGCTTCATTTGCTTTAGAAGTCATTTATTGGTTTCTTCTAACAGCTTTCTTCACTGTTCAGCTTTACAGCCATAAACAGAAGAGGAAAATATGATGATATGGGCATTCCTGACCTTACTATTAAATTATCTATCTTTATATTTCAAGGTTTTGTCTAGTTCCTTCATAGCTGCCCTTCCAAGTCCTAGTCTTCTTCTGATTTCTTGATTTCAGTCTTCATTCTATTTAATGATTGATTTAAGAAATGGAAAATCTTGAACTATTTCAATGTCTTCTTCATCTCCTTTAAAGTAATGTAAATAATCTGTTGTCACTATTTTTTTGTTTTTATTAATGTTCAACTATAAATCCACCTTTTCAATTTCTTCCTGGACTTTTATTAGCAATTATTCCAAGACTTTACTGTTTTCTGCTAGTCACATTCCTGTCCACTTTAGCTCACTCACATGGCAATGCTGAAGTGTTCCATTTGTTGTTTACAATGTCTAGCTTCCCTTGATTCATGCTTCATCCAACTTATCTTCGGGACCACCTCCTTCCCTATGACCCTTCCCGAGCACTTCGGTCCTCTGGGAGGAACCAGTTACAACCCATAAAAACCAGGCTGTTGGCAACCTCCCAGAGGACCTTCTCTGCCTCCACTCCCAGATTATGGAATGGCCTGCCAGATGGGACCCAAGCCATGTAGGGCTTTAAAGGTCATAACCAACACCTTGTACTGTGCTCAGAAACTAACGGGCAGCCAGTGGAGAGATTCTGGGAGTGGTTCAGTTGAAATTCCACCCAGGTAGAAATCTAGCATGTTCTCCAGCCTGTTCAACAACAGACATGCCTAATATAGTGAAGCCCAGTGGAACAGAAGTATCCTCAGTTGGCAATCAACTTATTCAGGTACAGGAAGCTACAGTTGACTTCCAGCAAGGAGTCAAGGCAGAAGATAAGGTAGTTGAGCTATTGAGTCCTACTTTGCCCAATGAGATGAGAGAGTTGCATATCCTGGCTCTCAGCCCAGTGCCAATGGTGGCTGGAGGCACAGAAGCTAAAGGATCCTGCACTGGATTTTGAAAGCAGTTTTATATCATTCAGATCTATCTACCCCCTTATCTTTCCTCCTGATCATGTTATCTCCTTGTCTGTGTTTGCTTACCCTGGAAAAACACATAGTTTGTGTCCTGAAACCTCTTGCTTAACAAAAGGTATTCTGTTGTTCCTTGAGTCTAAACTCATTTTTTGAACTTTTTTCTCTCTTCTCTGCTCTAAAGGGAGTGGCACTGTGCCACTCTAAATTAAGTGTTGCTCTTATTCTTTTTTTTTTTTTTTTTATAAAAATCCAATTTATTGCAACCCTCCCAACAATGATGGAGTCAGTCAGTGTTTGGTTCCACCACCATGACAAGAAAACTAGGGTGACCTCACGTCACCCTATTCTTTCTATGTACCAAAGCCTCTGTTTTTGTTTTGTCCTTCATTCTGTTTTTGACAGAGTTCTGTGGGTGTTGTGGTAAAAGCCCCATGGATAATAATTTTAGATTTGTTGATGACAATGTACTTTTAACTCCTGTTCTTTCCTACTCATTGTCAACATGTTCCATAGTCCTCATTGAAAGGAAGCAAAACAGACTATATGCATTTACACCTACTTATTGTTTTCATCATCATGTGCTCACAATTGTACTGTACTGTTATATAAAACCCATAGAGTGAGTGTGTGGGTGAATATTTCCAATTGCTAATGTTATATTGCTTCCAGGCTTCACACATGGAGGTAGATCCCCAGAGCCCTGGTCCAGTCTCCTGTATTCAAAATTATGGCAAAGATAATTCAAAGGCCATTCCAGTCTTACTTCTGCTGGTCTTGAAGGCCTTCGAGGGAGGGGGGAATTGTTATTAATGGCTGGCTGTTTTCCATTTTAATATCAAAATATAGTTAGATTCGCCCCTTCATGACCTTGGACAGACCCTCCATAAGCCCCTAAGCATGAGGCCACATCAGCAGTTAGGAGTTACAACAGGGATGATTCACTTAAAGGCTAAGCTATCCAATCAAGGAGTTGTACACCAATTTCCAGGTGCAATATTTGTTCCTGTCTCACACTCCTGTGGATTAACCAAATACAGAGTTACATACCAATTCTCACCTCAGAAACCTTCTCCACAGGTGGTTACCTCATACAATTTGGACCATTGGTTGTAAGATCTCCCTGTCCTTTGCCCAGGTGGGATTCTCCTATAAAGACCCCAAATTCCTAGTGTTCCTCGGACTAATTTGGTTCACAGGCAGCCACTATGCCTCTCTGAACTCCACTAGACCCAGCTTGCAGCCACCCCCTGAATGCACAAGAACAGCTGAGACCCACACCTCAACTCCAAACTGCATCTACTAGAGCAACCTCTCTATTAGTAATTATAACCATTTGTGAAGCCTCTTTTCTATCTTAACTTCATTCCCTTGATCCTTAGTCCCTTGTGTGTGTGTGTGTGTGTGTCAGAGAGAGAGAGAGTGAATTCTGTGTATGTTTGTGTTTAATGTCTTCAATAACATATAGTTAATAGAAGAATCTGTTTCTGAAGTCCTTTACCTCTGCACATCTGTAAACAGTCCCTTTGTCTGCTTGTAACCCAGTCCTATAATTTGAAATAATAACAACAGTAGTTCCTTAGACCCCTGTCATTACAAGCTGGAGCATGTCCAGAGGAGAGCAGCCAAAATGTGAAGGGTCTGGAGACCATGCTTTGTGAGGAGTGACTTAGGGAGCTGAGTATGGGGGGGAAGCAGATGGGCGGCACAGGGCCGCCCTAGGAAGCTGCGCTGCGGGGCCGAGGTATCCGCACACCTCGGCCGTGTGGCGCAGCTTCAGTGGCTCTGGAAGGAGTGCTAAAATAGCGCTCCTTCCACATATCGCTGAAGGTGCACCGCAAAAGGCTGCCGGTGCACCTTCGGTGACTCTTCCGCTGCAGCGTGTATGGACGCTGCAGTGGGAGGTCATCCTCGGAGCGCCAGCCATATGGAGGGCTGGCTGCACCAAGGAAATTTTGGGGAAGGGGTTGGGGCACCCACCGTGCAGCTGCCTCTCCCCTTCCTTGCCCCGAAAACGGCACTTTGCGCCGTCTGCTTCCCCTCTATGTTTAGCTTGGAGAAGAAATGGTTAAGAGGTGATATGATAGCCTTGTTGTTGTGTATCATTAATTTTTATTGTAAATCATTGGCTTTGCCAAATTTAAATATTGTTTTAATTGATGATTGTTTGATAACTTTTTAAGGGGTGGGATGGTTGGGTTTGGGATTGATTTTACTGTATTGCATTCATGTTGGAAGCCGCCCCAATTGCTATGCAGAGGGGCGGGGTATAAATAAATTTTATTATTTATTTATTTATTCATTTATTTAAGTATTTGAAGGGGTGTCATATTGAGGAGGGAGAAAGCTTGTTTTCTGCTGCCCTAGAGAATAGGAGCCAGAACAATGGATGCAAGCTACAGGAAAAGAGATTCCACCTCAACCTTGGGAGGAACCTCCTGACAGTGCGAGCTGTTAGTGGGACACATACCCTTGGAGTGTGGTGGAGTCCCCTTCTTTGGAGGTCTTTAAACAGAGGCTGGATGGCCATCTGTCAGGAATGCTTTGATTGTGATTTCCTGCATGGCAGAGGGTTGGACTGGATGGCCCTTGTGGTCTCTTCCAACTCTTTGATTCTATGAGAGCACAGAAAAGCCCTCCCTCCTTTCCATCTTATGTCATCTGGGGAAGAGACAACAGGCCCAGCACCATCGGGCCTAGACTAAGAAGAAGAGCCCTCCCTCCATTCCATCTAAGGGAGAGACACCAGGGCCAGCACCATTGGGCCTAGAATAATAATAAGAGTCCTCCCTCCATTCCATCCAATGTCATCTAGGGGAGAGACACCAGGCCCAGCACCATCGGGCCTAGAATAATAATAACAGTTTCGGCCAGGACAGGGAAGGAGGAGGAGGTGGCTCTCCAGGCCA
>CM034711.1:22178386-22190020 GCA_020142125.1 Phrynosoma platyrhinos | reverse complement strand
ATAAAACAATGACATCTAGGGAATACTACCCGTTTGAGTAGAAATTGTTAATTAAGCTATCTACATTGGGCGGATCTAAGAATGAACAAAGACTTTGGAAGGTTTTGGAGGCTGGTCCACCTGCTTCTTCTTTGGCTCTTTCGAAATAAAAGGGGATGGACATTTCTCTTCTCTCCATTGTTTCTTTAGGAACTTGCTCAGCATAAGCAGTTTGTCTCTAGACCTGAATCTTAGATGAGGGCTTAGGAGCCTCCTTCAGTAACTGAACTGACAGCCCCAATTTGTCCTCTGAGGAAGTGTGAAGAGAGCCAGAAACAGTCTGGCTCACTCAGTGCCCTGGCTGTTTCTCCATGGCCAAAGTGGGCACAATAATTTTTTGGTCATAGTCACCATAATTTTTGCCAATATGTTGATTGTTTCACACATTTCCCCACAATGTACACATTTTTCAGACAACTATAGATTTGAAGAAGTTTGAAGTTAAAAACCAAAAAACAATTACATTCTCGATCATCATATATTAGTTGGAAAATACAATTTTGCTTACTTCATATTAAAAGGCAGAGTAAACCATTCTTGCCCCATTTACCAGTCTGGATAAGAACTTTTTGGTGTCACTGGAAAAGCCCAGAAAAGGAGCAGTTGTCTGCCTACTGCCTTCATTGCATTGTTACTGGTTTCCATGCACCTTCTCACTCACAATTCTTTCTTCTTACAGTGTGTTCCTATAGCTGATATTTGTGACAATGTGCCACACTGCATAGTTTGGAGGTTCAACATTGCTGGAAAAGGAAACTACCCCTATGCCCCATAACCAGTGATGTGAATGTTACCGTACTTGCAAAGATGTAGAACCAATTCAGTAAAATGAAGCCTATGCCTCAAGTGACTTCTATAATTAATTTCCCTGGATGAGTTTGTTTCCCTTCTACAATGTCTGTATGTAAATGGTTATCACTGAAGCATTCCTCTCACAGAATAAAATACAAAACCATCATCAGATAAAGGCCATTACATATTCAGCCCTGCTCTGCTCCACTGATAATAAAGCATTCCTAGATGAAGGTGACCTTTACACAAAAGGCTTATTAGCAGCAGGATTTCAATAGTGTCCCCCCTCCCCATTATGAACTCTGGTGGGGGGCATTTAAAACCATGGTGCTGATGATCTTTAAGATGTGTCAGATCACAGCCAGTTTTTAATAGGGAAAAAGCAAGTGCTCTTTTGTTGATGGTTCCAATTGTGGGGGTTTACGTACAGTTTAAAGTCTCCATTGTCTTTTCTAAAGATCATAGACAGCTGCATTTGGTTTACTTAGTTCAGAGTTGTCTACATTGGTTGGAAGTTTTAAGACAGAGATCTTTTCCAGCCCTCAGAATGGAAGCTGGGATCTTCTTTATCTTCTGAGCAGTCAGTGCTCTGTACTATAGCCATATGAGTTCAGGAGAAAAAGTCTGAAAATGCATTGTCAAAATCCAGTTTGGGACTTAAACAGGTTTATATCTCAAACTTCTAGAGACAGATGGATCAGTCTACTTCTGTACTAAATTACAGTCAGATGCTTTTGGATTATGGCAGTGTTAATCAAAAAGGTGGCTTGGGTTCTCCACCACTAGTGCCACCATCTTTCTTGGTATGCTGTGGAAATTATTATCTCAAAAGGAAGTTTGTGAGAGGTGGGTAACTTAATGGGATCTTTCCACCTATGTATACAAGTTTTAATGAATAAAAGAGTTTTATTTAGAAAGGTGCATGCAAATATACGAAACCAATGCAGCCTTAAGGACCATGCAAGGCTAACAGAAAGAAAGGTGTGAAGGTTGGAAACCAGAAATCTGAAGGAGTGATGATTACTAATCCTGGAGAGGGGTCCACAGAAGATGGAGAGTGGTTACGACAGAACCTGAGGGCTACACAGTGGGTGGACCCTCTGTGCACACAGAGTCCATAGGAAAACTGTGAGCACATGAGGTTAGAACTGGCATGATATTTATATCTGATTTCATAGCCTTGAGGGGTATTTGATGCTATCCCATGGTGTAACAAAGACTTGGTGGGTTTTCCATGGAATTGACAAAAGGACTCTGAAACACATAATGGCTTTGACTCCAGAGTGACCAAACAGTAATAGGATTTGAGACAACCCCTAGGTAGTCGGACAGGAAAGGTGAATAGGGACACAGCTTGGAGTGAGGTGTAAGTATGATCTTTAACTGCTTTTGTGATGCAACTCACTTAATCTGCCTTGTGAGAGGATATGCAGAAAGCCTGGGAGAGGCTAGAATAAACAGTAAATCCATTTAACTTTTATTTTAGTACTATCTTGGTCTCCCACATTTCCTTAAGTCAGTGATTTCATAGCCTAATTTCCAAAGGTCATCCTGACCTCTCAAAACATACCTGATGCTAGATATCAAATATGAAAATATGAACCCCATGTTCAGTGAGAAGAGTGGAGGGTATGTTAACAGGTTAAATTTGTTTTAATCTTAATTTACCAATTACACTTCCTAAACCAGTTATGGCATCATTATTATCTCGGCTCATGGAAAAGAGGCATTGACAAAATTTCACTATGAGTTTAATAAAGTTCATTCAGAGTAGTCCATGCAGCAGATTCACTTATTAGACACCATTGCACAACTGTGTAATGGACATACAAACACTAATTTATATATATAAAAAATTGAGACAGATATATGTAATTACATGCTTCCCGATTCTCCCAGAACATACCACAAAATCCATTTCCCTACAAACAAGTCTCACAACAGAACTACTTCTGCTCAGGTCTGCCAGCCAGGAACCCTAAACTCAAGATTTTAGATAAAGCATTTCCCAGACTATAGTACCATTTCAATAAAGAAGAGAAGGAGGCAGAGCTGAACTGCTACTCAGGCCCAATCTTTTATAGTACAATCTCAAAACATATAACAGAATTCCACAAGTTGTTGTCTTTAGTTCCCAGTTAAAAAGCAATCATACACATCATCTGTGGTATAAAATCATAATTGGACAAAAGTGAAAGTTCTGTCACACAGGTTTTGGGAGGCAGGCTAATACTTGCTCATAAACAACCACTCAACATGAAAAGATTACTGAACAATAAAGAAATGTAGGCATAGGACCAGATACTGCAGCAGACACACACATCAGCTCTGTCTCTATCTGTATTCTGGAAGCACTATATTAGGTCCTCTGATGTCATCCACAGCCTTAGGGATTCATATACCTCTTCATGTTCCAATATGAGACAGGCCATCAATTTACAAACACTATCCAACAACCATTGCTATATACATCAAACAGGCCAGTATGTCTATGTGCAAGGACACAGAAATATATAAAAAATGAAGCAGTGGAAGAATTATTCAGTCTCCCAAACATTTTGTCTCCGGGTTCAACTTCAAGGTGGTCATGCTGCACCAAAGAACTTCCAAGATAGATTCTAATGGGAAACAGCTAGATTCATCAAGAGGTTTAACTCTAGCTCCTGTGACTTGACTAGGGAGGAAAGGCTTTTTAGCTCACTTTTGTTTCATGGCCACTGTTTATGCATTTCCATGCTTGTAACTCTTTCATTTCTTTCTCTTCTTTTCTGGCACTTCTAACTACACCCTCCCCCCTGCACTATGTCATGCCACTTATCAGAAAATAATATATCTCTTATTCTTGGGATGGGTAAATACTTTCAGTCACTGCAGAAGTGTAACTTCCCAATGACTGTTTACCAAATAACCACTGTTAAGATAATCCTTAATGTTTGTAACTTTTTGCTTTTCTGTTCTTCTGTGTTTTAACCTTCAGGCCTGATACACTCACAGCTCTGTCAAACCAGATGTAAGAGATAAGATGCACAAGAATAACCCAAAGTATATTGATTACAATAGTGAGACATGGATTCAGACTATAAACAATAAAAACAAATAAAATAAACTCATAGATAATATATTGTATTTTTATTATTATGTGTAGTATGTTAGTATATGCAGTGAATAGATGTAGTGATTTTCCCCATACATGTTGCCTTCCTCTATTAAAAGTTGTGTTTTAATAAAAATATTTTTCAAAAGAAACCATGATGAAGTAATACAACAATAGAATAATTGTTTAATAATCTGTTATTCGCTGACTTTTCTAGCCAGATAAGCCAGAATGGTGTTACCCAAAGAAGGGTGCGTGTGGGACTTGGGGGTCCTCACCAACTGTCAGCATTACTTCAAATCTTGGGGAAATTAACTTTGCAAGAGGCTTCAGTAACCTTTGGATCATGTACACCAGTTTATACCAGTACTAACTGAGGAGGACTTCAAGTCTTGGGGGAATTAAAAAGATTTTATTTAGAAAATAAAGTGCAATCACACACATGCAAGATAGCAATTCAAACAGACACAGCATGCATAGCTAACCAAAATGGAAATATGGAGAGGGGGCAGTGGAGTTTTTAGGGGTTTGCAGTGGGGTTATAATTACCTGCCCAATAAAAATACTGTGGAAAGTTGGAGTGGCTCAGACTGGTAGGTCTGAGGGCAACACAGAACATACACAGAGTGTGCAGGTGTATGCTAGTTGTGTGTGGAGAGGTTAGGTTTTGAATAACTTGTCCCAGGAATTGACAATAGGATTCTGGACTGACTGATGGCTTTAACTTTAGTGTGACAAAAACAGTGATTAGATCAGGATATCCCTGAGATGGATGAATGGGGAAGTTTGGCTGGGGACACAATAGAGAGTAGGTAGAGAGAGATTGGCTTACTGCTTTGGGTATGAATAGATCCTTTGTCTTAGGTTTCAAAAGGAAATGCACATTACTTGAGGGAAGGAAGAACTACTGAGTATTGATGGTCTTTCTAATAGTAAACATGCCTTGGGGACACATTCCTTTTTTCCTGGGTACCTGACAGGTCACTGATCTCTCAAAAACATACTACCTTCAAATATGAGATATGAAAATATGAGGACCCCAAAATACAGTGTAGAGTATGCATGAGTGCTTAACACTGGGTCCATCCCTTCAGAGGTTATAGTAGTCAGCCAACACTGTGTTGTTTCAATATGTCCTTTGCTTTCTAAAGCCATGGTTGCCTTTTAGTACTGTTTTAGGTGTGTGTGTAAACACACACACACACACACTGTTTTAATCTATTTTAAATAATATTTTATCATCTTCCCTTGTTGTGTATTACTATGGGATGACTGAGATACAAAGTAGATCTAATGAATGAATAAATAACATGTCAATGGACAATATTATACAAAATGTGTACTATTAGAAATGGCTTATAAAATGCATTGGTTGCATCAGCCAAAATTGCATATAGAATTGCATTTATTAGGAAAATACACATAAAAGTCTTCCAATTCTCATGTGGAATTTAAAAAATAATCACGAATTTCTGTTGAAATGAGATAAAATGGACTTGGGATGAGAAAAAAAGATAAGAAACTGAGAGAAAACCTTAGTACTTTTATCCATGTCCTAGTCACGCAGAGTTCATGGCATTGAATTCAATCTGTAGATTAGCCATGTTAATTTGCCTCATGGTGTAACAGTGCTTCACTTTTGTTAAAAACATTCAGCATTCAGTGTATGCCAGTCTGGATGATAGCCTTGACAATATATAATTTGGATGGGTGTGTGTGTTGTTGATTGCCAAACACTCAATTTGCTCTGGGTCTCACTAAATCACATCTCCATTTTCCCATGCTTATCTCTCACCATTAAACGACAGGTTGGCAGCAGCAAAAATCGATAGGTTGCAAGAGCGCCTGTTGACAGCACATCTGGAATCAAACAATCTGATGAATGAACAGGATGGACATGTAAACTTGTGCTTGGGAAAATTAAAAAAGCACAAACCTTCTGTTGAGATCAGTCTTCCTGCTGTTATCCAAACCAATCCTTTCCGTTTACTTAGTCTTTATTTACTGCAAGGTTTGATGAAATACTTCAGCTGAATATATTTAGAGATATTTCAGGATTTGTTTAAGGCTTATGAAAAGATATGACAAAGAGTAGGATGGAGAGGGAAAGCTGGCTTAACCCCTGGGTTTTCCAATTCAAGGGGAAAATGTGCTAACTGCACCACCAACTCCCACAACAGCCTGACAACTGATGTGCAGTCTGGGCCATTCCCCTCCCACTGTGAGGAAGGACCCACCATAATGGAGCATTCACAGCTGCAAACCGCACTGCATATTTCTCCCCATTCTGCTCAATTGTATGAGCATGAGGACACTAACACTTCACTAACAGCTGCTGATCATGCCCCGTACCATTGACTGGCTGCTTGATCTCACATTTGATCTATTGCCTGTATGGTGCATCAGTGTGCCCAGTGACATACTGGAACATCACAAATATGATACCCCCTTGTACACCACCCTTTCTCTCCAATCTCCCCATAGTTCCTTGTTGGACCAGTTAATGTTTTTATTAAATCATAGAATAGAATAATAGAATCATAGTGTTGAAAGAGACCACAAAGGCCATCCAGTCCAACCCCTACCTTGCAGGAACTCACAATCAAAGCACCCCAAGAAATGGCATCCAGCCTCTGTTTAAAGACCTCCAAAGAAGGAGACTCCACCACTCTCCAAAGGAGTGTGTTCCACTGTTAAATAGCTCTAACTGTCAGGAAGTTTCTCCTAATGTTCAGGTGGAATCTTTTTTCCTGTATCTTACATCCATTGTTCTGGGTACTATTCTCTGCATATCATATCACCTCTTAACCTTCTCTTGTCCAGGCTAAACATATCCATCTCCCTAAGTCTCTCCTCATAAGACATGGTTTCCAGACACTTCACCATTTTGGTTGTCCTCCTCTGGACACAGTCCAGCTTCTCAGCATCTTTTTTGAATACTGGACACAGTATTCCAGGTGGAAGCCTGACCAAAGCAGAATAGTGTGGTACTATTACTCCCCTCAATTTAGACACTATACTTCTATGGATAATTTCTGACAAATGGTAACCTAACCTGTGTTTAAAGATATACAATGAAAGAGAGTCCACAAGCCTCAGAGGCAGTCTATATCAAACAATTCTTATGATTAGAAGCTTCTTTCTTATGTTTGGGTGGAATCTCTATTCTTGTAATTTGAATCCATTGGTTTGTGTTCTAGTTTCTGGAGCATCAGAAAAGAAGCCTGCTTCAACTTCTATATGGTATACTTTCAGAAATGTAAAGGCAGCTGTCATGTTACCTGAGAGCCAGCGTGGTGCAGTGTGATAAGTTTTGGACTATGACTGGATCAGAGGCATCATTTGATGGTACGGGGTGTGTGGCCCACACCAGATGACACTCTAAGGCAGGGGTCGCCAACCTATGGGCCGCACCCGGCCCGCCAATCCCTGCCGCTGCTGCCGATCCCTGCCGCCCCCGCCACTGCCGCTGTGCCGCCGCCGCATACGTTGCGGCCTCCATTTTGTTTGCCAAAATGGCAACCGTGACTCGTTTGCACATGCGCAGTACTCCTGTGCATGCGCGAACGAGACGCTGCCGCCATTTTGGCAAATAAAATGGCGGTGGCAGTATGCGCAGTGGCAGTGGGGGGTGGCAGCGGGGGTTGGCAAGGACTGTGCACATGTGCGTGAGCACGCATGTCACCATTCCCCCCCCCTGGCCCGGTGGAAGACCTGGAGACCAGCGACCGGCCCCAGGTAAGTAAACTTTGCCAACCCCTGTATTAAGGGGAGGTGACACTACCGCTCCCCAAACATCTGCCTTTTGACAGAAATGGGCTGTGGCATTCACCTTTGTCCCTTTAAAATGTTGAAGAGATGGTGTGAGTGGGGTGAGGCTCAATGGGAGGAGAAAGGAGAGATCCCAGGTTTTTTAAAAATTATTTTTATACTTTTTTCCATTAATTTTTAATTAAAATTATTTTTTAAAAATTTGTATTTCACATTTTCTTTTTTAAAACAATCACATCTGACCAAATTTTCACTTGAATCACATGAAAGTATGCAAATACTTGTAAATACATTTCAGCTTTGTATATAATATTGTACTGTATAGTATTGAGACTAGGGGCCTTAGTAGATGCAGACCTAGAATCTAGCTTTAAAACAGCTGAAATAGCAATCCCACACACTGAATGCCATGTGAAAAAGCCCTGTTTTGTCTGCCTGTTAGAAACTTAATAGAGGGCGTTTACAGACTGCCAGAAATAATGCAGCTTGAGTTCATTTTAACTGCCCTGGCTCAATGCTAGGGAATCATGGGAACTGTGGTTTTTTCTGACACATTGAGCCTTCTATGGGGGGATGCAGATGGGCGGTCATGGGCTGCCCTGGGAAGTGGCGGATTGGGGCCGAGGCTGCCACACTCCTTAGCCCCGATCCTCCCTTTCACCACTTGGGAAAGGAGCGCTAAAATAGCACTCCTTCTGTAAGCCACGAAAGGGATGCCGCAAGAGACTTTGCATGCCTTTTCGATGTCTCTTCCGGCTCAGCATGTCTGGATGTTAAGCTGGAAGGACATCATTGGAGCACCCACCATGTAGAAGGGCCGGTGCTCCGATGACGTCCTCAGGAAGGGGATGGGGCACCCAGCGTCCGGCTGCCCCTCCCCTTCCTTGACTTGAAGATGGCGCAAAGCACCATCTGCAAAGCCCCTATGTTAGAGAGCACTGGTGCCACAATAAACTATGGTTTCCATGATTCCCCAGCACTTAGCCAGGGCAGTTAAAGTGGACTCGAGCTGCATTATTTCTGGCAGTCTGTAAAGGCCTAGAGATGGGGCAAAGCTAACTTGGGAGGGATACAGACGGGTGGCCCTGGGCTGCCCCGGTAAATGGAGGATTGAGGCCGAGGCTGCCGGACACGTAAGCCCTGATTCTCCCATTTGCCACCTTGGAAAGGAAAACAAAAATGACGCTCCTTTCAGAGGCAGCAAATAGGCCACCCCAAGAGCTGCCGTGCGGCTCTTCTGCGTCCCTTCTGGCGCAGTGTGTCAAGACGTTGTGCCATGCGTAATGGCGTGCGCCATCAGAATGTCCTTAGCAAGGGGTTGGGGTGGCTGGTGTGTGGCTGCCCCTCTCCTTGCCTGCCTCCAAGATGGCGCAAAAGTCCATCTGTAGAGGCCCCTATTTGGGCAGAGTTCCACAGTTGAGGCAATGCTACAGCGAAAGCTGTTATGTATACACACCAACCTAACTTCACAAGGTATTAGAATATGGAACAAGGCCTACTAAATTTGATCAGTACCAATGATAGACCATTTCTTTATTCATTTCTCTAAGAACTTACTAATTTTGCATATTTCTGTATGTATTTATGCATAAGAAGGAAAGAACTTGGACTCAAAAATCTGAATGTGAGATAAAGCAAAACTGACATTTTGGTCTGTGATATTCTACTACACCTCAAAAGTTCAAAGCATTTTTTGCTTAATTATTCCTCTCCAGAGTTGTATAATGAAGGAAGATGTATCAAAGCAAAGGGTGGAATAAATAATCTTTCAAGGAGGGAGCCCACTCCTAATGATATGTTTCAAGGTTCTTCTGAGACAATGAAGAAAGTAATGAAACCTCACCGTTTGTTTAATGCTAATATGATATATCTAGATCCCAGAATTAATGAAAACTTTATAACTTTCCTCTTTAATCTCCTCATCCTTCATAATGAACTAAGTCTTTGCTTGTGAAAAGCATTCCTCCCCCTTCTTTTTCCTTTAATATTGCTTCCAGTCCTGATTCCCAGGGACAGACATGCCATCCCAGAAAGACTGGTGTATATGTAACAAAACACATGTGATAGATCTAGATTTGGTTTGGTTCATTTTTGATGAGAACTTTGTCACTATTAATTCACAAATGTCTTTGTAAACAAGTTGGGAGGAAATCTGAGGATTTCTTTTCAAAAATTAGATGTGGGTGAAAGCAAAGCTGACAGAATTGTCCATTTAGAAAAGAAGGCTTTTGGTGCTTAGTTTGTATGCATCTCTTTCCATAAAACTATGCTTTAGGTGCTGGATGTGAGTTGTCATTTTTCTCTTCTTTTCAGAGAAGCTACTTATCTTTAAAAGTCACATGGCTGGCAGGCACAGCATGTTCTGCTCTGTGACAATTTGGCACCATTTTGTACAAAGAGACAACTGCTGAGAGGGTACCTTTGTGCTCCCTGACACAGCGTGACCAGCACACAAAACCAGGTGAAAAAACAAATCAAACCAAAACCCAAAAACAATCTGCTCCACTGCTGAATAGTTTTTATTATCAAGAAGATCTCTCTAATAATTAGTTGGAATCTTCATTGTTGCAAATTTGACTCAATTCATTCATACTGTATTTTGTTGCACAGCAGAAAATTAGCTTACTCATCTTCTGTACAGTACAGTAAACAGATCAAACAGGAGAAAGAAAGAAAAATGATGTTGGAGTTATAGGCCAACATTTTATCAAGATGTTGTTACAGTTGTTTTCAGTTAAGCTGGTACAGCTCAGATTGTACATATAGGCAGAAGCCATTCCTTCTCCTTGGCCATTTGGGCTTACAAGAGTTGTAAAGTCCAGGAAATAAACATTTTAAGTCCATTAGCAACACAATAAGAAGCCTCCTTCAAGATCCAGGTTGTTGCTCTCCTGTGTGAGGCTTCCTTTTTCAGAGAACATTGAATTTCTCAAGAACCCTCTGTGTTGTTGCATTTGGAAAAAATTAGATGCTGTTTAGGTAAAACATACCAAATAATAGTCCCATTTAAAAAAAAAAAAGATTTACCTTTGTTGGAGGTAAAAACCTCAAAGGTTTGGACCTCTGGCAGTGACGGCAGGGTGACAAGTTGCTAGGGATGACTCTTGTCCTAGAGACTGCCACAACAGGAATATAAGGATGGAAGATCCTTATCTATCTGAATTCAGGGAAGAGATTGGAGAGTGGGGCTCAAAGGAGGTTTGTGTCCTACATTGGGGAGCACATCAAGAAGATGATTTTCTGGTTGAGGGGACAGGACTGCAGAGCAGCCAAGCCTGTTAATGGTGTTCCCTTTTGGCACTTAGCCCAGCCTGCCACTACTTTTTTAGACTCTAGACAGATTAGATTTAGCATAACTTATTTAGAGGTCTAGTAATGTGCTTTCTTTTATAATTTTTTTGGACTTGAATTAACTGGTCATAGAGTGAGAGAAAGACCTGCAAAACTTAAGAGCAGGGGTAGGCAACCTTTCCCCTTTAAGGGCCAAGGGACTTCAGCTCCCAGAATCCCAGGAGCTATTGGTCAACATGGGACTATTGGCCAACATGGCTGAGGCTTCTGGGAGCTGAAGTCCCTCGGCCCTTAAAGGGGAAAGGTTGCCTAGCCCTGCTTAAGAGGCTCCCTATTCTTGTCACCCTCTTGGCTGAAAGGGTAACCTTCAGTGGGGAGGAAAGGAGATGAGTTTGGATTGGGGAAGCAGACCACTTTTAAAATCAGATTTAAATATAGAGGGGACTGGAGAAAGTTACTGAAATTGTGGAAAGGTTGGTGGATGTTACAAGAGGTGTGAGCAGGTTGAAACAAGAAAAGGTGGTGGGAAAGAACTTGGAGTGAAGTGAAAAGACCGTGAAAGTTTGGAGAGACAATTCTAGGTAGAGGAAAATGGCGGTGTAAGGAATTGAAGACAGTAACACCGGAATGTGATGAGAACAAGAGGG
>CM034711.1:22166493-22178286 GCA_020142125.1 Phrynosoma platyrhinos | reverse complement strand
CTGCTTAGGCCCATAGACTGCCCTGGATCTGACTTACAGGCACAGTCAAACTGTAACTCTGAGTGTTCTGGTTCTCAGTCTGCAGATCTGGGGTTGCCTGGATATTCTGCAATCTCAGAGGAAGTTCAGGAAGCTGCACCTCAGGAAGTGGCAGAGGGAAAAACAGACTCTATAGACTCTAAAGACTCTGAGCTGCAGGTGCTAGGACCTGTGGAGTGAAGACAGGCCAAGGAGTCCTTGGGGTGTTCTTCCAGGCTAGAAGTCAAGAAGAGAGCTAATAGATTTCAGCTAAGAGATGTGGAGGTCCTTTTAAAGGGCTTCAATTGCTGAGATTCTTTGCAGCCAACAATCTGTCTTGCAGCCTCCTTGTTCCTGTGTTCCTTGCTATCTGATTTACAGCTGGTTATCTGACCTTTGGAATTGCCTTGTGACTACACTTCTCCCTCTGCCCATTGTTGTGACCTCCTGGATTGTTATTGTGTGATTTTTGGACTGGCCTTTTCACTACTCTTTTGCCTTCTCCACTGTTGTGCTGTCTTCTGAAGAGGTAAAGTTATGAAGGACATTGAACGTTTGCAGACCAAAACAAATAAATTGAATGAAAAGACAGAGGAGTTAGAAGTGCTATAAGAGAGCTACATGATACACAGAAAAGAGATGAGAATAAAATCCTGCTCCAAGAGATCTGTTACAATGAGAAATGCTTGAAGGTGAGAGGAGTACCAGAAGAGGTGAAAGATTACTTATTTGACAGAATTGTTACTGAGCTAGCAAAATTTGTAGCAACAACTAAAGAAGAGATGGGAATGGAAAGGATATTTAGAATTAATTTGGCTGTGGCTAAAGAGTAAACATTACCACAAGATGTTGTTATATCCTCTGTAAGATCTAAATGGAGAGACCAAATTTTACAAAAAAAGCTACTCACAGGATTTGATGATTGATGGAAATACAATTAGGATATACAAAGACATTCCCTTAGAGGTGCTACGAAAAAGACAAGACTATAATTTCTTCACAGATGAAGTCATGAAAAAAAGATACCTTACTCCTGGGAGAGGACAGAGGGAGTTTCCCTTCTGTATAAACAAAGGAAAATAAGGATTAACAATGTACAGAAAGCTAACTATTTTTTTAAGGAGGTTGAGAACAGAACAGGACAAAGGTTTATGTGAAGAACCCAGACTAAAGACAAAGTGCAGAACATAAAGAAACAGAGGAGGAAGATGGTGAGTTGAAGTCTGCATCTTAGTTAGATACTAAAATGCATTAGTTTTTGTATACACAATTAAAAGAAAGATGTAAGATGAATCAGAAAATGGAAGAATTTGGCAATGACACATTGGAATTTTATTTGACAATGCAAGTAAGAGAACGGCTAAATTATACAAGTAAAATTAAAAAGAAACTTTAAACAGGAAGATGAATTGATATCAGACGTGATGATTAAAGTGTCTTTGGATTGTGGCCAATGTTATTGATACAGAGAGTTGGAAATATGCCAGAAACAAAACAACAAAATTTACTAAATCCCAAAATCTTTGGGAAAATTTTTGGAAAATGGAACAGAGGTGGTACTTAACCCCAAATAAAATAGCAAAGATTTACAAGACTGATTTAGGGGGGAAGCAGACGAGGGCGTCCAGGACGCCCTGGGCTGGCGCGCCGCGGGGCCGCAGCCTCCGCACCTCGGCGCACCGGCGGCGACCCTGGAAGGAGCGCTAAATCAGCGCTCCTTCCTCAAGACAGCGAAAGTGCGCACTAAAAGCGGCGGGCGCACTTTCGCTGTCTTTTCCGCCGCGGCGCGTTCGGCTGCCGCGGCGTGAGGTCTTCCCCGGAGCGCCGGCTGTGCGGAGGGCCGGCGACTCCGAGGGCGACCTCAGGGAGAGGAAGGGGCGCCGAACGTGCAGCTGCCCCTCCTCTTCTGGGCCCGGAAGACGACTCAATTAGTCATCTGCCGAGGCCCTTAGACAGATGTTGGAAGTGTTGAGTAGTTACTGGCTCATGGTTCCATGTTTGGTGGTGCTGCCTGAAACTTAAAACATATTGGAAACAGATGCATACAATCATTGAACAAATGTTACATATTAAATTCAAGATGAGACCAGAAATATATCTTTTAAAGATGTTGAATAAGATTCCATCACAGACTGAAAGAAAATATTGGTGCATTTTGTTATACCTGATAATGGTGGCTAGAATGATATTGGCACAACACTGGAAGAGTCAGGAAATACCTAGAATTGATGATTGGATAATGAAGTTATTGAAAATGATTGAAATGGATAAATTAACCTGTTGCATAAATCACAAAGATATGGGGGGGATGCAGACGAGGGCATCGGAGACGCCCTGGTCCGGACCGCCTCCGGAGTTCAGCCTCCGGACGGCGGCGCATCCCCAGCGAATCTAAAAGGACCACCAAAATGGTGATCCTTTTAGATTCTGCTGAAAGTGCGCCCTAACAGCGGCGGGCGCACTTTCGGCGGCTCAAACGCCGCGGCGAATGCGGTCGCCACGGCGTGAGGGCAACCGGAAGTCGCCGGCCGTGCGGATGGCTGGCGCTTCCGGGTGCGCCCTCAGGAAGAGGAAGAGCTGCCGAACGTGCGGCGGCTCCTCCTCTTCCAGGCCTCGGAGACGGCGCAATTAGCCGTCTGCCGAGGCCCATGGGGGCAGTAGAGGAGGAATGGTCCCTGATTATGACATATTGCAAATTAAGATGGTAAAATGTGGAGGAAGAATAAAAATTTGATTAGAAGATAAAGTGATTATAAGGGAGGAATCATAAGAATTTGAATATGCTCTATGAAAACAATATTAAAAATTATATGTTATTGCATTATAGATTAAAATAATGTCATGGAGATGATGAGGTAAGATGAGGCCCATTGCTGGAGGAACTGAGGAAGTCAATTTTCAATGAAAATTCATGTTGGGATTATATATAATATAATCACCTTATTGTAAATAACTGAAGAATATGTATATTTGAAGTAATAATAATAATACCTCAAAGGTTTAAGTCCAACTTTGCTCTATGGCCAACACAGCTACCCCTGGATACACTTTCATCTTCTGTAGGACAGCCTTTCTAATACCTGAAGACAATTATCATATTTCAGACTTTTCCACACTAAAAATAAAGAATTGGTAAGAAGTGGTACAAAAGTGTAGTGACTTTGGAGACCAGGGTGCAATGCAAAAGTGCATTGACTTTGGAGACCAAGGTTCAATTCTCTATTTGTCCATGGAAATCTACTAGGTGACCTTGGGTGAATCACATGCTCTCACCCCCAGAAAACCTCATGATAGGTTTGCCTTAGAGTTGCAATAAGTAGGAAATGAAGGCACACAGTGCAGGCAAGAGATCTGCAACTACACATGGTCCTACAAGTGTAATGGTGTAATCTGCCATGACCATATGGCAATTCTGGTGTAAAATTATGCAACAAACCTGTTGGACAGGATCTGTTTTATGTGAACTACTTCATGCCCCTCCACTGGGGGTGGAAGAACCAGAACTTACATATGACACTTATAGAAATGAAACACATTCATAGTATTTCAATAATAACCAATAAAATTCTATGCCATACATTCCATTGTGCATATATCCCAGATAACAGTCTGATTCTGCTTTGTGTTTGTTGCAATCTTTTTCTTTTTTTTTTCTTTTTTTTTGGTACAGATTTATCAGATTCACATCAACTGAGTGGATGCCACTGAAAACATTTGGCATTTTGAGATCAAGAATTTTTTTAAAATGAGCATAAAAGGAAAAGTACACACAAAACACTAATGGGGAAGTGTGTACAAAAGATACTCACAGAAAGTATGTGTGCTTAAAAAAAAATACAGACAGGTTGAGTCTACCTTATCTGAAATGCTTGGGACCAGAGGTGTTTTGTATTTTGAATTTTTTAATACCTGTATTTGCATATACGTATGTAATGAGATATCTTGGAGATGGTTCAGAAACTTCATTTATGTTTCATATGCATTTTATATACATATCCTCATCTAATTTTGCACAATATTTTTAATAATTTTGCACATGAAATAAAGTTTGCATATGTTGAACCATCAGAAGGCAAAGATGTCACTATCTCAGCCACCAATGCAAAATGTTTTGTTTTTTTGGAATGCTTCGGATTTCAGAATTCTGGATAAGAGAGATACAATCTGTACGAAATTGTTTGTTCTAAAATGTTCACATAAATGCATCTGAGTATCATGTAGACTATTTTTGATTAATGTTTTTGTGTTTGTAAACAGATGAGAATGTAGGCTGAAATGAAATGGAAGTTACGAGCGGGAAATGAAAAATTAATCATAGAATCATTAATCATGATTCTATGATTCATAGAGCTGGAGGCTATCCAGTCCAACCCCTGCTATGCAGGAACTCTCAATCAAAGCATACCCAATAGATGGCCATCTGGCCTCTGTTTAAAAACCTCCAAAGAAGACGACTCCACCATTCTCTGAGGCAGAGTGTTCCACTGTCAAACAGCCCTTACTGTCAGGAAATGCCTTCTAGTGTTGAGGTGGAATCTCTTTTCCTGTGGCTTGCATCCATTGCTCCAGGTCCTGTTCTCTGGAGTAGCAGAACACAAGCTTGCTCCCTCCTCAATATGACACCCTTTCAAATACAGGGCTATCATATCACCTCCTCACTGCCTCTTCTCCAGGCTAAGCATACACAATTTCCTAAATTGTTCCTCACAGGGCATGGTTTCCAAACCCTTCACCATTTTAGGAACTTTGTAGACAGGCGGCCATGGGCTGCCCTGGGAAGTGAAGGATTGGGGCTGAGGCTGCCCCACCCCTCGGCCCCAATCCACCCTTTTGGTGCCTGGGAAAGGAGCACCAAAATAGCACTCCTTTCTCAAGTGGCTCTTCTGCATCTCTTCCGGTGCAGTGTGTGAAGACACTGCGCTAGATGGACGTATTCAGGGCACGCAGCATGCATAACACCACATGCCCTGATGACATCCTTGGGGAGGGGTTGAGGTGGCCGCTGTGCGGCTGCCCCTCCCCTTCCCTGCCTCCAAGATGGTGCTTTGCGCCATCTGCATCCCCCCTTAGTCTCTTTCTCTTTAGACATGCTCCATCTTGTCAATATCCTTGCTAAACAGTGGTGCCCAGAACTGGGCACAGTATTCCAGGTAGGGCCTGACCAGAGCAGAATACAGTGATACTATTACTTCCCTCCATCTAGACACTATACTTCTATTGATGCAGCCTAAAATCGCATTAAGTGAAAATGAAATCTGCAGATTCACTCATTTCCTCCCCCTAAACACACATCTTGACCATATTTAAAAGACTGAAAATATGCACCTCTTTTCTCACCTCTGAAGAAATGGCATCAAGATTGGATGCTAAATGAGCTCACAGATCCCATAGGGATGCATCCCTGGGAGGTTCTGTGATCTGTTTTCAAGCTCATTGTGTAAGTTAATTGCTACTCCTCTGTGCTAATAAAAGATAAGCATACGTACTCATCTTCTTTTGGAACTTGGCCAAAAACATCAATACAAAAGCCCCTTCATTTTCTGAAATATAACACTACCCAGCTCCCTTTTCACTACAGAGACAAGATCTACATCACATACTGGTTTCTGCTATAGTGTTTTTAAAGCTAAAATGAAGACTCCACAGATGGTTTCCTTGCTATTCACTAATTAGTCAGAGGGAAATGAAAAACAGATGGATGTAAATCAGGATGTCCCTCTTTTCTTCCAACAACCGTATGTGACAAGTCATATGCAGTCATCTATCTATTTAGCTCAAAGGTGGGGTCAACAAAATCAACTGTTCCTACCTAACCATTCCCAGATTAATGGTTTGAGTCTTATTTGCTGTACATGCACTTACCCTCAAAAATCTCCCAAACCTACCTCCCATTCCTTTCCACTTACTTAATGGTGATGGTGTCAGTGTCTCTTTAAAAACTTCCAAAGAAAGAGACTCCACCACAAACCAAGGCAGCTTGTTCCACTGTTGAACAGCTTTTATTGCCAGGAGGATCTCCCTAATGTTGAGGTGGAATCTCTTTTCCTGTAGATTGAACCCATTGCTTTAGGTTCTATTCTCTGGAGGTGCAGAAAACAAACTTGCTCTTTCTTAAGTATGACATCACTTCAAATATTTAAATACACTTCAAATATTTAAATAGGGCTATCATGTCACCTCTTAACCTTCTCTTCTCCAGGCTAAATATACCTGTATCCTTAAGCCGTTCCTCATAGGACATGGTTTCCAGACCTTTACCATTTTTGTTGCCCTCCTCTGGACACAGACCAGCTTGTCAACATCCTTTTTAAATTGAGGCACCCAGAACCAGACACAGAATAGAGTGGTACTATTAGTTCCCTTCATTTAGACACTATACTTCTATTGATATGTGCCAAGATATCTCATTGGCTTTTTTAGCTGCTGCACCACACTTTCAGCTTGTGGTCTACTTGAACTCATACATCCCTTCTTCATGTACATGTACAACATATTACTTTAAACATTTTAATGAGTAATGAGAATGAGTTACTTTATAAATATCATACTACTTAAGTAACTTTCCAGAGAAGGCACTGACATCTTGTGACTGCCAACATCACAACTGCCCAGGTGGCAACATTTTGCATCTGCCTGATTGTGAGGTCATTGACAGATTTCCCCCATCAATGAAAAAGGATGCACCAGCTACAGGTCAGGGACACAGCAGCTATGGGTCAGAGACATCATAATGTACTAACTATCACCAAAGCTGCTTTTTTTCTGGGTCTAATCACAGTTTAAAAGCTGTGTGTAGTAATCTCTTACAAGATGTGATTGACTGGTGGAATTCACTGCTGCAAGACACAGATGAGATGGATACCAGCATAGGTGTACTTAAAAGGGACTTCGATAAAGTGATAAAGGATGAGTGTATCAATGGCTAATAAAATCATAACTCAGGGCCTTTGAAGACTGCCAGAAACAGTGCAAATTGAGTCCACTTTAACTGCCCTGGCTCATTGCTAGGGAATTCTGGGAATTGTAGTTTGTTAGGGCACCAGATATCTCTAACAGGGAAGGATAAATGTCACACAAAACTACAGTTCCCAGAATTCCCTAGCATTGAGCCAGGGCAGTTAAAGCGATATCAGACTGGATTATTTCTGCAGTGTGTTTTGGATCTTAGTTATGATTGCTAGTTAGTTATGATTTAGTTATGATCTATTTTGTCATTTTGCAGACTGCTAGAAATAGTGCAAATTGAGTCCACTTTAACTGCCCTGGCTCAGTGCTAGGGAATCATGGGAATTGTATTTTTTTCTGAGACATTGAGCCTCTCAGATCCTCTATTACTTTATTTAAGTCCCTTTTAAGTACACCTATGCTGGTATCCATCTCATCTGTGTCTTGCAGCAGTGAATTCCACCAGTCAACCACAACCACAACCACTGGATTATTTCTGCAGTGTATTTTGGACCTAAATTACAAGCAAAATCTTTGCTTGTCCCATTATTATGGACAGCATTGAATAACCACAAAACATTTCTCCTTGTTTAAAGATGAGGAGGTATCTTTTCTCAGTCTCAAATGAGTTTTCATATATGGGAGAATTATTTTAACCACATCTTATCATGACTCCTGAAGAGGTTCGACTCTGGATGTACTCTTGTGGTGAATTGTACATTGTTTTCAGGGAATGATGTGCCTTTATGTTCATTGTTTGTTAACTGCCTATTTTGTGCTAATGTTTTGAATTAAACATTGAACAATTAAACAATTATTCAATCCATCTCTGTGTGTGATTTGATTCTGCAAAGAACAAGACTACAGTTTTGTAAAGACATTTTGCACAACGTTGAGAAACCTTGACTAACGGTGGCTTGTGGCACTCATATCAGTGGGAAAAATCCACTCTAAAAATTGTTGTTATCGTTATTGTGTGCCTTAAGTTGTTTCTGACTCATGGCAACCTTATGGGATTTTCTTGGCATGTTTTTTTAGAGGGAGTTTGTCCTTGCCTTCCCCTGAGGCTGAAAGACTGTGTCTTGCCCAAAGTCACCACAGCTGAGCAGGGATTTGAACCTTTGATACCAAAGTCATAATCCAACACTCAAACCACTACACTATACTGGAGCTCTCCAAGTTGATGAACCTAATCTTCCAAACATGCTCCGCACCTTGGCTTGTTAAATCTATCCAAAACATGCAGTAGGTTCACAATTCTACTAGCATGGGAACTATCTAGGCCATGAAAGACCATAAGAACAATCTCACCTTGACCAGAATACCTATCCAGAAAACAGTCCACTTCGAGTGTATGTACCTGAGCCTGAGAACTAAGGATAGTTTGTGGATTCTGGTAGTATACTGTCCACCCCGTTGTCTAATAACTGAGCTGACACAGCTGGTCTTTGATTTGCTATTGGAATCGCCCAGACTTCTAGTTTTGGGTGACTTCAACATTCCTCTCGAGACCAGTTTGTCAAATCTTATAGGTGCGGCCCAGGAGTTCATGGAGTCCATGACAAACATGGGCCTATCCCAATTGGCTGTCGGGCTTACTCATTGTGCGGGTCATACCTTAGATGTGTTCTTCAGTATGGAACAGGAATATCTGTGGGTGGAGGTAATTAAAACCTCTGCATTGTAATGGACGGACCATTTCCTGATCAAGGTTGAACTAAGAACCACTGCCCGCCTCTTCGGGGGTGGAGAGTTCATTAGAATGGTCCACACTTGAAGGCTAATGGAACCAATTGGATTCCAGAAAGCCTTAGAGGGTTTAATGATTGGTAACACTGGTGATCCTGTCAAAGCTTTGGTTAATACCTGGAACACTGATCTCGCCAAGGCTATCGACATGATCGTTCCTAAGCGTCCTTTCCAATCCACTTCAAATAGCCAAACATGATATACTGAAGAGCTCAGGAAGATGAAGTGGGTTGGACAATGACTAGAGTGCATCTGGCAGAAAACCTGACTCTTATCTGACAGAGCTCATCATAGGAAATTTCTTTGTTCCTATAGTGAGGCAATATATACAGTGAGGAAATCTTTCTCCTCTGCATGTATTGTGTCTGCAGAGTCTCATCCAGCAGAGCTGTTTAGGGTGGTAAGGGAACTGAAGCAGGCTCCACCTGTCCAAAACCCATTATTAACCCTACATTGGCCTGCTGTGATGCGTTTAACAACTTCTTTGCAGATAAAATCTCCCAGATAAGAGCTGGCCTGGATGCCGGGGTTGTAGCAGAATTGATTGTTGAGGTGTCCAGCAACTCCATTGATGAGATTATACTGGAAAACAACTTGCCCTCTTGATCTTTGCCCCTCATGGCTGGTCGTCCAGGGGGTGATGCCTTGAGGGTGTTCCTGAGGGACATCATCAATGCATCCCTTAGGGATGGTCATGTTCCAGCCTGCTTGAAAGAAGCGGCAGTTTTGCTGCTTCTGAAGAGACCTTCCCAGGACCCTCTGGACATGAACAGCTATAGGCCAGTCTCTTTACTACCTTTTCTGAGCAAAGTGATTGAGAGGGCTGTTGCTCTTCAACTCCAAGCTGTCTTGGAAGAAACCGATTATCTAGATCAGGGGTAGGCAAACTGTCCCCTTTAAAGGCCGAGGGACTTCAGCTCCCAGAAGCCTCAGCCATGTTGGCCAATAGTCTGGAATGTTGGCCAATAGTCTGGGATTCTGGGAACTGAAGTCCCTCAACCCTTAAAGGGGACAGTTTACCTACCCCTGAATAGATCCATTTAAAACTGGCTTTAGGACAGGATATGCAAAGCAATGCAGCTTCATTTATATACCGCTTCATATCGCATTATGGGATGTCTAAGCGGTTTACAAATAAGGATATGGAGTGGAAACTGCCATGGTCACCTTAGTTGATGACTTTTGTCTGGGCATCGACAGGGGTAGTGTGCCCCTGTTGGTGCTATTGGACTTCTCAGTGACTTTTGATACAATAGATCAGGGGTCGGCAACCTACGGCCCCCGGGACGGTTCCGGCCCAGGACGCTGGACTTACCGGCCCAGGTGGACCCCTGTTGCCGCGGCCAGCTCCGAGGCGCCTCCGCCACCCATTCTCGTCAGCACGTGACCGCACATGCCGCGGCCAGCATTTTGTTCACCAAAATGGTGGCCGCGACGCGTTTGCGCATGTGCAGGATTTGCGCATGCGCAAACGCGTCGCGGCCGGCATTTTGTTCTCTGTCGCGCGCTAATGAAAGCAGGCAGCGGCGGCGGCAGAGGCGGAGGTGGAGGCAGCACGGCGGCAGCAGGGGTCCGCCTGGGCTGGTAAGTCCGGGGACCCTCGGTCGCGATGAGTTCCAAGAGGTGTGTTTTAAATTGTCTATTGTTTAATAGTATTTTAAGGGGTGGGTGGGATTGTGGGATGTGGAATGTATATTTTAATATTGTAAGCTGTCCTGGTTGCATTACTCAGAGAGGTAGGATATAAATAAATTTTATTATTATTATTATTATTTATAAAGAAAAAGAAGAAACAGAGACAGATTTCTCCATATTCCTAAACTACCCACAATAATAGTCTGATATATCTGCATTTTGAAGTATAAACAGTAGTTATATCCACAATCTAATTGTGGCACCCCTAGAAGCATTAGACTGTTGCTTCCCAGTCTATGGATGCTGGACTACAATTCACTTCATTCTCAGCTGCAATGGCTAATAGATGCCACATGATCCAAGCAAGAGATGTAGGAGTGCTGTACCAAGTAAGATGGTTTGATCTAGCAGGACTCTTTCCTCATTCTTCTTAAACTCAGAATTGTTTCCAGAGTTTCCAGGTTACAAGAATTTCCAGATTACAAGAGTTTATAAGTCTGGAGCTGACCTCCCAAAAGAAATAATTAAGTTCAATTGCCATCTCCATATAGTCCTCCACACTGATGGCTGTGTGGCCACTAATGCTGGGCAAATATCGGACAACATGAATGATATTCCTGTTTCTCTAAAATCTCCATTCTCTGTAGATTGATAAACTGAGGGTGTGGACCAGAGGTAGGCAACCTAAGGCCTGGGGGCCGGATGCGGCCCCCTGAGGCCTTTGGACTGGCCCCAGGCCGGTCCTATTGCCGCCGCAGCCGCCACCCCTCGCCACCCGCCATGATGATATTGATTATTGTTGTTATTACTTGTTCTTGGGGTTTTCTTGGCAAAATCTCCACAGGGGTTTTGCTATCGCTTTTCTGGGGCTGAGAGAGTCTGCATGCATATTTTTTATTTTTTAAAATTTTAAAATATTTATTTATTTATTTATTTATTTATTTTTGGTGCTTCGGCCCCCCAATTGTCTGAGGGACAGCAACCCGGCCCTGGCTCAAAAAGGTTGCCTACCCCTGAGGACCATTCCACTCAGATGAGAAATTCTCCACCAGGGTACAGCAGTGTTGTATCATTCCTCCTCAGTGTGTGCGTGTTGCATGTCTACACATGTGAAACAGAAGCTGCATGGCCATCTGTTGGGGCTGCTTTAGCCTCATTCACACTCATATTTTTGTACTGAGTAGATCCAGGGAGATTCTGTAATGCAATACCAAATTGAAGTTCCCACTACGTTTACCCTGATTGAATCTCTCCATGGCAATTTAACCCTGTTGACGTTCACTTTACTATTTCACATTACTATCGATAGTTCATATTACTATTGATTTGAAATGGAGCCTCCATTTCAATCGTTCTCAGGTTGTTTTTTAAAACATCAATCAAATTATGCCCATCTGCATATGGACCTTATCACACGGGGTCTAAAGCAGAGCTAATCCAAAGGGT
>CM034711.1:22154971-22166393 GCA_020142125.1 Phrynosoma platyrhinos | reverse complement strand
AGAACTGAATTTACTCTTATTTTGGTTACTTTTCGCTTTGTGGCCAGGATGTGATAAGGTCCTATGTTTGGGTGAATCCCATCCCATTAGCGTCAGAGGATGGCAATGGTAAGTGCCTCTGAACAACCCTTGACAAGAAGCCTGCTCTATAGGTTCGCCTTGGAGGTGTGTGTGTCACACTATTTCAGCCTTGGAGGATGGCAATGGCAAGCCCCTCTGAACAATTCTTGCCAAGAAACCCCTGCGAACCCCCACGGAAGCCATGCAAATGCAACAGTGCACAGAAACTGTCAGACTTAAAAAAACCCCCATAAACTGCACCATGTTCCCATCAAGCCAAGAACTGTGGGGTGGGATGGGTATGTTCCACCACTCTGCCCATTACCCCTCCCTCCTGGGTGCCCTGAATGGGATCAGCAGCATGTTCCCATTGGCAGTTCCCTAAAAAAAAAAAAAACAAAAAAAACCTGGTGCTTTTGAAAAGAGGTGGAAAATGTCTTGGTTTCAAAAACATCAGGTTAAGGGGGATTTGCACTGCCCCCCTTGAAATTCAGGTTGGGAAAAACTGGCACAAGTATGAATGACCCCCTTTTAAACTGGTTGCCAAGCCAGTTTATAATGTAGTGTGAATGGGGACTTTGAGTGTTTATTCCTGTGTGGCAAGGGGTAAGACTGAATGGCTGTTGTGGTTTCTTCCAACTCTATGATTCTGTGTGTGTGTGGATGAGAGAGAGACAGAGAGATAGACTGCGAGACTGAAAGATTGAGCAGCAGTGGGTGTAAATAGTCAGCTGCTATCTTTAAAAATATGGAGAATTCATAAGAATTAAAAAATGTGGAGAATTCAAAGATATTTATTATTGGTGGGAATGAGATGTTACAAAATTTGTTAGAAAAATCCAAATTTGGACACTCAAAATCAAGGCTCCTCAGGTTATCTCATGTGGAAGACTGGGATTTTTCCACCTAATGTGCAAGAGACTGGTATCATCTTTGCATTCATTGGCTACAACTATTTCTTTCTTTCCTGGAAATGCTCGCAAACAAGAAACCTGTGATACCAGTCCATGGATTATGATATTTAGCAGCACGACTCTAAATATACCTATTGGGTTGGAGTACTCTGTGGGACTGTGCACCAGGTTTCCTAAAGCATTTCCAATGGCATGAATATAAAGGTCTCATGAAATGGTGGAGTTCTAGCAAATCTACTTTGTCTGAAATGCTGGATGATGATTCTCCACTTTTAAATTCTCTACCTTTAATGCATTTACAATTCATAGAGACTCTATGTAGCAATATAAAATATTCTTCAGCTGAAAGCGACTCCCTCTTTGGGAAGTGGCATTTTATAGTTGCATTCAACATCCCCTTGATCTCACCCTTGTACAAAGATTTGTCCTGATAAATAAAAGAACCCACCAAACTGAATTCCCTTAAAGTTTCATCACACTAATCTTTTGGCACTCTCCTTTTGAGCATCCATTAATTTCCACTTTAGTCAGGATGGAATAAGAAACCATCTTTGCATTTCTGATGTTTCATCCTGATATGAAGCAAGGGACAGCAATGTGTTTCAGCCAATATTTCATTATCTGGCAACTGAATGTTCAGAGAATTCTTTGCCAATCTCTATAAAATATGTTATCAAAGACATGGCTGATTCTTGACGGCAACTGACATAGAAGCAATGGAACATGTCTATTAGAGTGCTTACAACAAATCTTCCTCTTCCTCCCCCACCCCAAGTCTCTAAGTAAGTTGCAACATTCAATGGTCTATGGAGGCATGTTATCAGAACAATTGAAATGGGGAAGATTATAAAATGAGAATGTCTACTTGCAAAGTTTTTTTCTTTCATTCTCCAGGGAAGACTAGGTAGCTCAGTAAATCAAACTATGCACTCCTTGAGATTTACAAAAGGTAAAGTGGTATCTTTTATCCTATAAATTGTTCAAGGCAAGTGAATGGCATAGATCACTTCATCAGGCACAATAGAAGAATACTTGCAAGATGACTGGTTGCCATCTCTGGGGCATCATCAGACATGTCTAAAGCAAACCAAGATGGGCTTGTAAGCAGCACAAAGGGTGGGGCACTCTCCAGGATAGATACCAATCCAAAAAAAAAAGAAAACAGGAGGAGGAGAAGGAGTGGGGAGCTGGCTCAGAAATATGAGCCTACTAAAAAATTATTATCCCATTCATAATCTTGGTTAGATTTTAATCATAGTTTTACATTTACATTACATTACATAGTTTTGATGTAATGAATTGCAAGTCACAAGCTTGCTTTTGTAATGACAACACAAAGAAGTTACATTTCAAAAAAGTAAACTCTAAATTGTCATCTCATTTCACCTATAACTACTACTTCCGAAAGTTCATTGACAACAAATACTTATTATTTGTATTAGCAATTCAGTCTTTCTTAATCTTTCAAAGTTATTTGTCTCTCTTGCTCTCAAAACCATAATCAGTTCCATATTCTTTTAAATTATTCTCTATAAAACAATTCAATACAGTTTAAATGATTCAATTAAAACACCTTAAGTCTTATTCTTAAATATAATGTTAAGTTCGCTATCTCAACACCATGTTGTCTTCATATACTCGTCTAATATACTATCTCAACACTATCTTGTCTAATTCTTTTTGATTTAATAAGGCTGTTAGTTTGTCCATATCTTTCATCTCTACTAATTTCATCAGCCAATCGTCCAGAATCAGTAATTCTTGGTTTTCCCACTTCTGAGCTATAAGTAACCTTGCTGCAGTAATCATATATAAAAGGATCCTCCAGTACTTTCTTTCTATGACTGGATCCAGCATGTTTAGCATATTCAATAAATAAATTTCAGGTCTTAATTCATACCTTATCTTCAAGATTTCTTGTATTGAATCGTGAATTTTCCCCCAATAGCTTTTAATTTTGGAACACGAAACCACGAAACAACATTTTGTCTACATTTGCAACAGTTGTTCGATTTGATGTTATACATTCTTGCAATCTTTGCAGGGATCAAATGTCACCTTTGTTTCATCTTCCAGAAATTTTCTTTCAAATCTTGGGATTTGGCAAATTTCTCTGTCTTCTTTCTGGAGTATTCCCAACTCTCCAATTCAATTGTTTTCCCTATATCAGTTGCTCCTTTGATCATATTATCTGTAATTACCTCTCATTCTTGTGTTTTATCCATTAACATTTTATAAAGTCTACTTGTTATCTTTTTTCCCAGTTTCATCAGAATCTTATCAAATTCTGAAGGTTCAACTTCAAATTCTTCTAATTTCAAGTCCATATTAAACCTTTCTCTTAGTTGAGTGTACAACAACCAATGTATTTTAGGGTCTAATTGCTCTAGTTCTTCTGTTGTTTTTAATTTACATTTGTTTCCTTCAGATTTTTTCAGTATATCATTATACCTCAACCATGTTTCTAATGCTATCCATTTACTGAAGAAAACTTCATGAGGTGATACCCATAATGGAATTTTCCTGTATATTCCTTTTTTAATTCTGTTCCATACCTTCAAAAGTGATCTTCTTACAACATGATGGCTAAATTCTTTGTGTACTGTTGGTTTCCCATACCATAAATAGCCATGCCACCCAAAACAATGATCAAAGCCTTCAATATTCAATATTTTTGTATTCTTAAGTAATATCCAATCTAATAACCAATTAAGCACATTGGCTCTATGATATAGTTCTAAGTCTGTACACTTATTCCTTCATCCTTCTTATGTCTTGTCATCATTATCTAATTGACTCTTGATCTTCCTGTTTCCCAAATAAATTCTCTTAAGTTTTTGTGCCACTCTTTGAATGGTTTTGTACTATGGATAATTGAGATGCATTGAAACAAAAAGTTCATTTTAGGGAGTACCATCATTTTTATAGCTTCTACTCTGACCATCAGTGTAAGATGAGCTTGCTCCATTTTACTAAGTAGCTCTTAATGTCTCTCCATTTTGTTTTGTAATTATTATCAAATAGATAAACATTTCTTTTTGTAAGCCAGATCCTAGGTATTTAACCTTGCTCTTAACTGAACATTTAGTAATTTCTTCCAAATAATTGTCTTCTTCTTTTGTAATATTTTTTATCATTATTTATTGTTTATTTTAATTTAATTTAAAATTTAGTTGGTTTTAATGGTTGTTAAGTTTAATATGTTTTTATGGGGGAGGGTGGGGGTTGGGGTTTTTAGGTTGTACTAATGTCATTTTAATTGCTGTAAGCTGCCCCAATTGTTTTTAATAGAGGGGTGGGGTATACATTATTATTATTATTATTATTATTATTATTATTACTGCTTTCTTCCAATTAATCTTGAAGCCTGCTATCCTACCAAATTCTCCTATTGTTGCTTGGGGTCCTCTAAAATAAGGATCAGATCATCTGCAAAAGCTTGTAGTTAAACTCAAATCTTTTAATCTTCATTCCTTTAATTGTGTCCTCCTCTCTTATTTTATTCAGGAGCACTTCCAAGACTATTATAAATAACAAAGGAGATATTGGACAGCCCTGTCTGGTTCCCTTAGAAATTTTGAATTCTTCTGAACAGCTCCCATTAATTATTAGCTTTGCTGATTGATCCTTATAGATCTCTTTAATCCATCCACAGAATTTTGCACCCATTTCAATTTTTTTCAAGTAGCTGCATCATAAAATTCCAGTTTACATTATCAAAGGCCTTTTCAGTGTTTGCAAATATGAGTGCTGTTTTTTTTTTCTTATTTTTCTCATAGTATTCAATGGTGTCTATAATTAATCTAATGTTATTTTTGAGCTGTCTTCCTGGTAGAAATCCTGCTTGGTCTTCATGGATCGTATTGTTTAAAATTTGTTTTAATCTGTCAGCTAAAATTAGCGTCATGATTTTATAGTCTGCATTCAACAAAGATATGGGTCTGTAATTCCCAATTTCCTTATCATCTTTTCCTTCCTTCGGTATCAGTGTGATATTTGACTTCTTCCATGAATCTGGGATCCCTTCCTTGACAATATTATTGAAAGTGTTTTCAGCTTCCCAATTGCTTGAACTATTTCACTCTCTGTAAAGTCCGCATTCAGCAATTCCTGTTGTTCTTGTGTTATCTTTCTAATCTTTTGTTGTTCCAAGTACTATGTTATCTCATTTCCATCAATGTCCTCAGGCTTGTACAAGTCAGTATAATATCTTTTAAAAGCTTTCTGAATTTCCTCCTGTACTTAGAGTATTTTTTCTCTTTCTTTTATTTTTGTGATTATTCTTCTTTCTTTTTCTTTCTTTAATCTGTACACCAGCCATTTCCCAGATTTATTGGCAGATTCAAAATGTCTTTGCTTAATAAATTTCATTTTTCTTGCTATTTCATCAGCTAGAGTTTTGTTGACATGTTTTCTTAACCATTGCAAATGCTTATTCTTCTTATCGCTAGTAGGATCTTTTGACAGTTCTAATTTCGCTTTTTGAATTTCATTTTCCAATCTGTTCATGTTTGCAACATGTTGTCTTTTCATTTCAGCTGCTCTTTATATCAATATACCATGCATCACTGACTTGCTGGCATCCCATACTGTTTTGGCTTTGACTAAATCCATAGCATTCTCTAAAAAGTACTGCTTCATTGCCACTTTTAATTTGTCTCTAAAGACATTGTTATTCAACAAGTAGTCATTTAGTCTTCAGAAGAATTTCTTTTTCGTAACTTCCATTTTTAGTAAAATTGGATTGATCTGACATAATCTATGGCAAAATTTCCACATCTCTAATTTTAGGTACTAATTCATAAGAGACCAGAAACATGTCGATTCTGGATAATGATTTATAACTTTCTGAAAAGAAAGTAAAACTATCCTTATCTGGATAAAAATTTCTCTATACATCTTTTAAATTGATTTGATCTTGTAATTCAAAAAATGACTTGGGGAGTTTACCTTGATTTCTTTTGGTTCTTTTTGTAGAGGCTCTGTCTTTTTTTTGATCAATCACTTCATTCCAATCTACATTTCCATAATCTGTTCCTAATTTCTGTATTTCTTCATTTAGCTTTTTATAAAACTCTATTTGTCTTTCTACAGGACTATATAAGCCAATCAATAAAAATGTTGTATCTTCAACGTGTAATTCCATGCCTATGTAGTGGCCCTCATGATCGTTAAAGATTACTTTGGCCTTGTATTTATTTTGGTCATACATCACAACTCCTCCTTTCTTTTTGTCATTAGCTGTTATAAGCATTTGTCCCAATTTTGAATTATTCAGGTAATTTATTTCAGTTTTCTTAATCTTAATTTCTTGTAAACAAATTATTTCTACCTTTTTAAAGCCAAATAATGAAAGGTTTTACTTCTCTTGAATTTTGAGTTTAGATCTTTATATTCCACGAGATAATTTTGACTACCATGTTTTTCTAATTTAAACTTAAATTTCAAATATTATTTAATTATTTAAATAATTTAATAATTTAATTGTTTAATTATTCATCTTCCCCTTCCCCGGGGTACTTTTGAATGCTTTTATCATCTTTTAGATCTGGACTCCTTTCACCTTGAAGGGCCGCTTCCATCTTTTCCTTTGTCCTCTGTGTCACATCCAACGATTTCTCTTCCTCCTCTTCATAATTTTGTGATTGCATTTTCTTTAAAAAAAATCCCTTGCTTTTATCACTGAGTTTATTCTATATTTCTTTTGCTTATATAGAAAAGAGACACCCTCAATCCTATCCCAGGCATACCTAATTCTTCTTTTTATCAGTTCTTGTGTTAGAAATTTATAATTGTCTTCTCCTCAGAACTTCCATTGTGACATCTTTATATATTTTGACTCTTTTCCCATCTATAAGGAGATCTTGATAACTTTTTGTGAAACCAATTCCTTCATTCTATGCCTTATAAAGCAAATTACCAAGTCCCTTGGAGCAATTGCTTTAGATGTTATATTGGTTGATCCTCTTTGTGTTGATCCAGTAATAGGAGTTGTTTTTTTTTTTTAAATCCCATTGCCATCTTAACCAGTTTTAAATTCCAAAATTATTCAAGAATTCTTGTTTCTAAGATTTCCTACAATACTTAGTTTTCCTCTTCCTAGTTGTTTGGCAATTCCTTCTGATTACCCAAATTGGATCTGTTGTTACAGACTACCACTTAAGAACTGATTCTTCTATTTTATAACATCAATCAATTGCCTCAAAGTTCTTAATGATAATTAAGTAATAATAATAATAATCTTAGTCATAATTCAAATATTAAAAGTGTTCGCTATAATCAAACTAGTTAGTTCCTGTGTATTAAAAGTTATGGATCAACTCAAGTCCACCCCCACTTCCTTTAGCTCAATTAATTTACCAGTTACTCAATAAAATGTCGAGATAACTAAATTGGTTATTTTACCTTAATAAATCTAAGTCTATTACAATCAGTTACATCTATTGCAATTAACTAGATGTAATCTCTTTTTAACTTTATCCAGAAATATATATATATATATATATATATATATATATATATATATATATCACTTCAATTCAATACAGAGTGTATCTAATCAGTCTGGTTTAATCAGTTCTCTTTATTTTTATACTTAGTTGTCCCCTCACCTCCTTACGACTCCCAACCTCTCCCCCCTTTACCTCTTCTTCTTAGTGGTATCAGTTCCTTAGTAAATCTAAATCTAAATTAATCACAAGCCTTCACTATTCCTTTTCCACTCCTCTTCTCCCTTATTCTGTCCTTCTAAAATTCCTTCCACCTTTGCTTTCTGTCGTTGTTCAAATCTCTTCCTTCTCCACTTCTGTCTCTTAATGAGGAGAACCCTCCACCACTTCTGTCTCTTTATAACTATTGCCGGTCACTGCATTCAAGCTGCCATCCCATCCTCTTTCTGCCGTGCCTTTCTCCAACCTTGCTGTCCCATCCTCCTGTCCTCTTTCTGCCACCTCTTTCTCTCAGCAATTGATTCTAGTCTCTAGTCTAGCTTCGTAGCCCTGTCCTCCCATCCTCTTTCTGCCACACCTTTCTCCCAACAATTAATTTTAATCCTCTGATCTCACCTCATTGTCCTGTCCTCCTGTCCTTTTTCCACCACTCCTTCCTCTTTCTGATCCAACTTCATTGCCCCATCCTCCTGTCCTTTTTCCGCTGCTCCTTTCTCTCAACACTTGGTACTAGCCTCTGATCCAGCCATTGCCCCATCCTTCCATCCTCTTTCTGCTGCTCCTTTCTTTCTATAATTAGTTTTAGCCTCTGATCCAACTTCGTTGCCCCATCCTCCTGTCCTCTTTCCACCACTCCTTTCTCTCTACAATTTATTCTATCCTCTGATCCTGCTCCATGCTCTGTTGCTCTGTCCCCATCCTCTTTCCTCCACTCCTTGTCTTGTTAAATTAATCCACCACCATTTTCCCCTTTTTTCCCTTGTCTTTGCTTCTCCCAGTTTGCCTTATTATTTTTCCCTTTAGCAAACTGATTTGTCATATTTTAACAAGTCTCCCTTAATCATTTACTCACAGATCTTCTTTGTATCCAGTTCCATCTCCAATTGGTTCAGTTCCAACCCGATCTTAGATGTTTCTCTTAACTCGGGTTGTGCTACTTTTTTGTAATCAAATTACAATTACAGTCCTCAAATGTAGCATAATGCTTTTTTTTTTCCATCTCAAGAGATTTTAACTGAAGAAAGTATTGCAGTATGTGTTGTCTCTGTATTAAAACAAAATACTGTTACTAGAAACTAAACTAAACTAAAATAAAATGGCAGGCAGGGCTCAGTGCCAAAAAGTGGCAGCCATTTCAGGGTTGCCTGCTCTGGAATCCTGTCCCATCTGACTTGGAATCCTTACAAGAGCTACCAATCAGAGTTAGGTGAGGTGGAGATGGAAAGGGATATTTCTATCATTTCAAATCTGAAATGGCAGGATCGGTTGCCTTGTCATCATGGCTGGAGGTTCCTCCGAAATCATTTTATTGGGGGGAAAGTATAGTTGGCCCTCCGTATTCACAGGTTCTGCACCCAAGGATTCTACCACCAGTTGTACACACGCAAACACACATTTTTTAAAAATTTCAGGTGGATCTTCCTGTATTTCCATTGTTGAAATCAGGGAGTAGCATACAGCCCCAGTGGAATGGGGATAAGAGGGGAGAGATGGAGAAACCGATCAAAGTTTCCCATGGAGGCAATTTAGTCAGCCATTTGTATCCACAGAGTCTGCATCCAAAGATGGCTTGAATATATATATATATATATATATATATATATATATATATATATATATATATATTCAAGCCATCTGTGGATGCAGACTCTGTGGATATATATACACAAAAAGCAAACCTTAACTTTGTTATTTTATATGTGATATTATTTTCTATAATGGGACATACCTCCACAGACCATTGAATGTTGCAATGTAGAGACTTACGGTCACCATAAGTTAGAAATGACTTGACTGCACACAACAACAAATTTTAATCAGAGATGGAGAAAAATTCAGCTTTCTGCTCAGCCCAGCCTCCCTAACCTGTTAGTGTACTGACATCAACAGTAGTTCTTATGAAAACTATATTTCTCATGTCTACTTGTACCTAGTATGCATGGAAAGCAAAAATTATAGAGATGAGAAAGAGATATCTTGCTGTCATAATGTTTCTCAGAGCCAGCAGGGTGGAGTGAGAGGAAAGAACTTTGGAAGTTCATGGATTAAGGTGATTTTAAGCAGGGAATGGGGCAGAGATGTGCACACTCTCTTATGTATTAATCAACATACAAACTGGGATATATATGGGATGAGGATACAATGGAGTTCTCCAATGTGATACCACTTGTGATGAAATTTTGGTGTGTCTAGAAGGATGCAGTGTGTCTTTACTTTGGTGTGTCTGCACTAGAATGAAGGATAAGCTGCCCTCTCACCCTTCCAAAAAATCCACCCCCAATTTACCAATATTTTGCAAAGCTAGTAGCACCATCCACAGTAATTTAATATCTATTAAGTCACAGATATCCTAGAAAACACTTTGGTCACTTAAGAATAAAGATAAGACACCTTTCCTGCTTTCAGAGCTTCCTTTAGACTCATTAACAAGAGAAGTCTCTTTCTGCAGGCAGTCCAATGAATCAATAAAACCAACCCTGAGATTAGGCAAGACAGTAGACAATACATTCCAGCCAAATAAATTGGACTAAAAGGAATGGACTAAGACAGGCTTCTCATTTAATAATCTCCTCCTGCAGCTAAATTATAGCCTAGTCCTCTTTGGCTGCATTTGCACTGCAGAAATAATCCAGATCGACACCACTTTAAGTGCCATGGTTCAGTGCTATGGAATTCTGGAAAGTGTAATTGGTTGTGGCGCCAGAGTTCTGCTCACAACCAACTACGCTTCCCAGAATTCCAGAATTCTGGATTATTTCTGCAGTGTGGATACAGCCTTTGTCCTACAGATAAGCTACAGATTACAGCTGGAGCCAAGGTGGCTCCTTCTTGTTGAAGAAGCCCCAGAATTCTCCAAGCCCCAAGAGTCTGAGTGTGTAAAGGGTGGACCAAAAGGGGTGTTATTGTATTTATTTATCTGATCTATATCCTACCTTTCTCCAAGGATTTGGAGGGAAGATGTTTGCAAGCTAACCTAAAAGTTTCCAGTAAAACACAATAAACTATAACATGTTGGAACACTAATTAAACCAAATATACTATAAAACCAGCAATCAAAGCTATATAAAAATACTACAAATATTTGATTTTATTGTATTTTAATTGTGTTAACTTGATTTCAATTTCATTACAGTTTAATTTAGTTTTAGGGGGTGGGAGGGCTAGGGTGTGGGATGAAGGATGTTTTAATTGTTGTCTTTTTAACTTTGCTGTACGCCGCCCTGATTGCTGTGCAGAGGGGTGGGTTACAAATAAAAATTTATTATTATTATTATTATTAAATAAACAGTAACTCAGGTTGTCTGTTGCTAAACACCTGCCTGAATTTGTCTATTTGCCTTTGCCTGCCACTGGGTGACAAAACAGAGAGGAATTCTGGAAGAGAACTTCATAATCTCCCAGTTCCAAATCCAGTGCTTTAAATGTTACTCTGTACAGTTGGCCCTCCATATCCATGGATTCTTTATTCATGGATTGAAAATATTCAAAAGAATATATACATTCCAAAAAGCAAACTTTGATTTTGCCATTTGATATATAGGGGACACAATTTTACTATGCCATTGTATTAAATGGGACTTGAGCATCCATGGATTTTGGTATCCACGAGGGATCCTGGAACCAAACCTTAGCAAAATACCAAGGGCCTGCTGTATATGCTATGTGTGGTGCCTTCGTATGTAACTCACTCAATAACCAGGCTTCATGGATGAACCAAAAAGGGTTTATTGAGAAGCAAAAAAGGCCAATGCAATTTTAGGCTGCATCAATAAAAGTATA
>CM034711.1:22139338-22154871 GCA_020142125.1 Phrynosoma platyrhinos | reverse complement strand
TCCAACTCTATGATTCTATGATTCTATGATTCTATGATTCTAAGATCAGAATGGTAGACAAGCCAGAATGGATTGCAAAAAGTTAAACATAAACATATAACCCCTTATACGTAGCCCCCCTTCTCTGCCCATTCCTCCTCTAGGAGAGGGAGTTTGAGGCTCAAATAATAAATAACAAGTCTGCTTCACTCCTTCCCTGCAACCAGCCCCAGCGGATACCAAGGGCCCCCTGTACTGGTTCTCTCTGAGCCATCATAACGCTACAAAAATAGTAAGAAATGTGAAACATAATGGAAGAAGGGGGGGAACTGCCACAATTAATCTGCCTAATTTGGGTAACTGGAATGATTTCTATAATATGCAAATTAGACACATGGATTTGAGAAAGTGAAATATGGCAATTCTAATGCATCATAACCTCCCTCTTCTCCCCTCCCCCAAAGTGGTCCCCCCAAAAACAGATTCTGGAGGGTTTCTAGGTCTCTGGGGCAGGTTTTAAAAATGTGCAATGAGAAAGAAAACATCTTCCATAACATTCTGCTGGTTTAACACACTGGACCCTCTCCAACACATCCTGAATTTTCATGGGCTACCACATCAGTCCTGCACCAGTGTGGTGCAGTGTTTTGAGTGTTGGACTTGGACCCTGGAGACTAGGGTTTGAATCCTTGCTTGGCTGTGGAAACTTAGTGGTTGACCTTGGGCAGTCACACTCTCTCACCCTTAAACGAAAGCATGGCAAATCCCCTCTGAACAAATCTTGCCAATAAAACCCTATGATTGGTTCACCTTAGGGTCACTGTAAGTCAGAAATGACTTGAAGGTACACAACAACATCCAAAACACTAATTTGATCCTCAGATTTACTGCCATCGCAAAAGGGGAAAAGGAAAAGAATCTGTTTTAATTATCATAGCAAAAATGTTTCAGGACACCTTTAAAGTGCATTCTAATGAATTTGACTTCAGATGTCACTGAGGAGATGAAAGAAATGAGGCTTAATCTAGTGAATAACTGATGCTCCCAGCACAGCACTGCTTTCCTGTCAAACATCACAAATCAGAGTTGGTCCTTTGAAGGCAGTCATTTCACATTCCTATCTCTGGCCCTCACTGGGGACAAGGCACTTTTAATGTGCAATTTCTGAAAACCTTGAGAGAGTCCATTAGGACTTATGGAAATACTGTTTTGAAAACAATGCCAAGCTGAAAAGTTGAGAAAATGCATAATAATTTGGTTGAGAGAAGTTTCAAGGGCCAGTTATTGCAATGCAGACAAGAATTGTGTGGTGGCCTGGTGTCGCACCTCTCACTGATGATCAGAAGTGACCTTTATGTCTAAAGCTCCAATTCACCTTGACATTGATAAATTTACATTTACCTGGAAGTAAGTTTCACAGAGAAAAGATCTAGTTAAAGAACTAGAAAAGAGCCTAAAATGCAAAGATATACAACTGAGCACAAAAGTTAGAATCATACAAGCCATGGTATTTCCCATTACCATGTATGGATGTAAGAGCTGGACAGTTAAGAAAGAAGATACAAAGAGAAACAACTCATTTGAGATGTGATGCTAGCAAAGAATGCTGACGATACCATGGATGGCCAAAAAGACAAACAAATGGGCCCTAGAACAGATCAAGCCAGAAATCTCCCTGGAAGCCAAGATGACCAAACTGAGGCTGTCGTACTTTGAACACATCATGAGAAGGCATGACTCAGTGGGAAAAACAATAATGCTAGGAAAGGTGGAGGGAAGTAGAAAAAGAGGAAGGCCACAGATGGATGGACTCTATTAAGGAAGTCATGGGCATGGGTTTATAGGAACTAAGCAGAGCAGTGGAGGATAGGAACTCTTGGAGATGTCTCATCCATAGGGTCACTATAGGTCGAGATCAACTCAAGGGCAGTTAATAACAACAACAAAGTTCCACAGCAGCCACTCCTGAGGAGACTTGCCTTGGATTGAATTCCAGAGAGAGGCAAAAAAGAGTAGGTGAGACCTTTGGTCTTCTGCAATTATCCACCTTTGTTGTAAGAATTACTTGGTTCTCAAAGGTGAGAGGCTACAGATTTGACACTTTGGCCCACCTCTCTGTCACTGACATCCATCCATCTCAAAGGTAATGATGAAACTGGAACTACCCCAGTACTATAGACCATACCATTTGTTGCTGTTTGCCTTCAAGTAGTTTCCAACTCATGGCGACTCTAAGGCAAACCTATCATGGTTTTTTTGCAACTTTTTACAAAGGGAGTTTGTCATTGCTATCTCTGAAGCTGAGTGAATGTGGCTTGCCCAGGATCACTCAATGGGTTTCCATGGCTGAGCCATGATTCAAACCCTCATCTCTAGAAGCATAGTCCAAGTGCTCAAACCACTGCGTCATGCTGGGTCCATACCATATATGTTATTTTGGAGCTTGAGTGAACAAGGAAAGCTAATATGTTAACCTGGAACATTTTGTTGCTGCTTATTTATTTATTTAATTAGAAACAGTCTCAGGCCTTGTTGCAACAGCTCAATTAGGTTGCCTGGGCACAATTCAAAGTGTTGGTTTTTTAGCAATAGCAATAGCAAGTACATTTCTATACTTATCAGTGAACTAGCACTCTCTAAGCCAGGGGTAGGCAACCTTTTTGGGCTGGGGGCCAGGTTGCTGTCCCTCAGACAATTGGAGGGGCCGAAGCACCAAAAATAAATAAATAAATAAATTAAAATTAAAATTAAAAAATTAATAAAAATTTTAAAAAAACATATGCATGCACACTCTCTCAGCTCCAGAAAGCCATGGCAAAACCCCTGTGGAGATTTTGCCAAGAAAACCCCAAGAACAAGTAATAACAACAATAATCAATATCATTATGGTAGGCGGTGGCAGCGGTGGCGGCAGGACCAGACTTGGGCTGGTACAAAGGCATCAGGGGGCCGTATCCGGCCCCCGGGCCTTAGGTTGCCTACCCCTGCTCTAAGCGGTTTACAATCTGTAAGCCAATTGCCCCCAACAAGCTGAGTACTCATTTTAGTGGCCTACAGAAAGGTGCAGGGCTGAGTGGACCCTAGAGCCCTGCCTGGGATTGAACTCACAATCTTGTGGCTGTGAGGGGCTGCAGTACTGGCATTTAACTACTGTGCCACCAGGACTCCCTATAAAGCCCTAAACAGTTTGGGTCCAGATTATTTGAAGGACTGATCTCTTTATGAGAGCCAGCATGGTTTAAGCATTGGACTATGGGGGGAAGCACACCTGGGCGTCGGGGACGCCCTGGAACGGAGCGCCGTGGGACCGCAGACTGTGCATGGCGGCGCTCTGGCGGCGTCCCTGAAAGGAGTGCAAAAATAGCGCTCCTTTCAGAAATCAGGGAAAGTGCGCCCTAAAAGCGTAGGGCACACTTTCCCTGACTTATCTGCCGCAGCGTGTCCGGACGCTGCGGCGGGAGGTTGCCCTGGGAGCGCCGGCCGTGCGGAGGGCCGGCAGCTCTGAGGGCAACCTCAGGAAGAGGAAGGAGCGCCGCGCATGCGGCTGCTCCTCCTCTTCCGGGCCTCTAAGATGACTCTATTAGTCGTCTGCTGAGGCCCAATGACTGGAGAATAGGGTTCAAATCCCCAGTCAGCCACAGAAACCTACCAGGTGCCCTTGTGCAAGTCAATCCCTCACCCTCAAAGGATAGCAATGGCAAACCCCCTCTGAAGAAGCTTGCCAAGAAAACCCCATGATTATGGTGTTTTAGGGTCACCATAAATCAGAAATGACTTGAAGGCACACAACATCTCCCTTTATGAGCCTGCTTTCTCTGTCCCACCAACCTCTCAGGTTTGTTTGGTCAGTACAAGGGAGAGCGCCTTCCTGGTGCTGCTCCCAGGCACTGGAACTCCCAACCAGGATGACCCCATCCCAGCTTCAACTGCAGGTTAAAACATTTTTATACCATCAGTTGTTGTTTTTTTTAAAAAAAGTCAGGGTTGCATATACTTTGTAGCATATTTTAATATTTCAATGTTTTATTTTAAATAAAATAATAATTAATTCAATTTTAAGTTTTAAACTTAATCATGCTTTAAACTGTATATTTATACTTTTAAAATGTTTTGTATTGTTTTAAAATTGTACTGTTTTAACCTTATTGTCAGCTGCCTTGAGTCCCTATATTGGGAGAAAGGTGGGATATAAGATGATGATGGTGATGATGATGATGATGATGCATGAGTCACCAGTTCCCCACTCCAGCTTTAAGGGGAAATACATAGTGAGAGGCTTTATAATGTAGAATCATTCCCTTCTACAACAGGGCATTTGTTGACAACATGAAGGAAATGGAAATTTGTGAAAATACCCTTAGATTTTTTGTGGCCGTTATTACAGAGGAGGGTTTGAAATTGCTACTCTATAAACCACCAAGTCACTCTGCAGATTAAAATTGTATTTATTCAGTCTTCACTCCCCTCCTCTATATTTATGGAGTTACAAGAGTGCACATGTGTCTCCGCTCTCTTTCTCTTTTTCAGCTGATCCTGTCTTTTCGAAATCACAAGAAGCATTTGTCAGAATTGCCTTTACAGACAATAGTGTATTATATATCCAAGGTTCGCCTTTCTATGGCACCATACAAGGGGGCAGAATGCTGAAGCAAAATGCTATAAATTCCCATCATTTATCTTAGTCAATCCTAATGAACTGCATCTGTTAGAGGAGAAGGCAGGCAGGGAGAGGGACAACTGGAAGGATCCCAAGTTCGCTTAATTTCTGACATGGTGCTCACTGAATGTCAACCAGCTTTGCAGTTCTGGTAAATGGGTTTGAGGAAACTTACCCTCCGACATTTTACAGATGAAATCCTAGAAACGTGTGGCCAAGCAACATCAGAATATGATCAAGATGGCAAAAGGTATGGATGGAGAAGAATGCACAGGAGAGGATGCAGCTGTTTGCTTTTGCCTGAACCTACTGGGAAGGACAAGATTCAATCCCTCCTCTTCTTGCTGGCAGCTGAGTTAACTGAATACAACTACTTTCCGCCCTTTGTACTCAGTTTGCAGCAACTGAAAACTAAGGGGGAAATTGGGAGGAGGAGAGAGAAATTGTGATATTTAAAAATCAGTTGAAAAATGAATTAATTGGGACAGCCCCAACCAAATTGGGGCAGTTGGAGTGAACGAGAAAATAAAAGATGAGACACTTTAGCCTAATAGGGGAAACTTCCATTTTCCCTTGGATTAGTCCCAAAAATGCACCCACCCATCTCAAAATAGACTCATATTTTGAGTTGGTTGTTATTGTTCAAGGTATTGTAGACATGTGGTGGTGATCCGTGACTGCATTTTTGTACTGTAGTTTGATCCAACTTTAAACTAGCAGGGCTGCATCATAGGGAATCCTGGGATTTATAGTTTGTTTGGAATACCTAAAATTATCCTCTAGAAAACTCTAGTGCAGTCCCCTAAACTACAGCACTACTCCGTCCTATCTAGCAGAGGATTCTGTCCCTGACCAAATTACAAAATCCAGAATTCCATAGGAAAGAACCCCAACAGTAAAAAGTAAAATAAAGGTATTCCCTGTGGACAAGGTTGTCAAGTTGTGTCTGACCATAGGGAGCGATGCTCATCTTCATTACTAAGCCGAAGAGCCAGCGTTGTCAGAGACTACTCTGTGATCATATGGCCAGCATGATTGCACAGAACGCTGTTTACCTTCCCACCAAAGTGGTACCTATTTATCTACTTGCATTTGCATACTCTTGAACTGTTAGGTTGGCAGAAGCTGGGACTAGTGACAGAAGCCCACCCCATCATGCGGCACCTGGGTCTCAAACTGCCAACCTGCTGATCTTGCCATCAACAGAGTCAGTATCTTAACCACCTGAGTAAACCAGTAAACATGGTGATAAACTATTCTATGAGTATGTAGGAGAGGCAGTGTGGCATAGTGGTTTCAGTGTTGGACTACAACTTTGGAGACCAGAATTCAATTCCCTTCTTGGCCATGAAGTCCACTGGGTGAACTTGGGCAAGTCATATGCTCTCAGCCTCAGAGGAAGGCAATGGCAAACTCCTTCTGAACAAATCTTGCCAAGAAAACACCATGATAGGGTTGGCATAAGTCAGAAATGATTTGAAGGCACACAACAACAACATAGAGTAAGTATGCTTGAAGAAATAGTGTGGTGTAGTGATTTGAGTGTTGAGACTAGGGTTCAAATCTTTGCTCAGCTCTGTATTATATATCCAAGGTTCGCCTTTCCATGGCACCATACAAGGGGGCAGAATGCTGAAGCAAAATGCTAAAAATTCCCATCATTTATCTTAGTCAATCCTATTGAACTGCATCTGTTAGAGGAGAAGGCAGGCAGGGAGGGGGACAACTGGAAGGATTCCAAGTTGGCTTAATTTCTGACATGGTCAGGATCACTATTGGGTGATCCTGAGTATGTCACACACTCTCAGCCTTAGAGGAAGGCAAAAGCAAACTGCTTTTGAAGAAATTCTGCCAAGAAAATCTCATGATAGTGACTTGAAGACAAATAACAATAAGGGACACTTGGGGCCTGCGCAAGAGAAGGAAGACAAACCTTAAGAGAGCAATGCAATGCTACTATCTTTGATCATGTCACATTGCAATACAACCCTGTTATTTAGTTCATATAAGAGCATGTCACCCCTTTTCTTATTCCATTTTTGGACTCTAATGATCTCCTCTTGAGCACCGAGACAGAAGAAATTCCATGTAAAAAACATATTAAAACAAAGGACCATGAGCATGCAAATATGCATAATTTAGCAATGCTGGAGAATTCTCTAAACTATCCTCTGTAAACTCACAGCCTGTAGTGCTGTATCAGTTCTTCTGGAACTGCAGATTCTGGACGTTTTCACACAGGCGGCTCTAAAGCCGCCTGGAAGCCCCCTGGAAGCCATCAGGAGTCATTCCGGCGGCGAAAACAGCAGCCGCCGGAATGACTCCTGATTGCCTCCGGCAGAAGCGCCTGTAATTCCTCTTTTAAAAAGGAATTACAAAAATGGGGCTAAAGCCGGCTAGCGGCAGGGATGGCGCAGGGATTGCGCAAGATGGGGCGGGGCTTGCTGCGACGTCGTGTGAACACTCGCAGCAAGACCCCGGAGTGAGGCAGGGATGGCGTAGGGATGGCGAAGGATGAGGAGGGGCTTGCTGCGACGTCGTGTGAACTTTTCCTGCACAGAGCCGGAGTGGGGCCGGATGGAGGTAGGATTGCCTCCGTCTAAAGCCCCGTGTGAAAACGTCCTCTGTCTCTGTTTTCTTGAGATCTTCATCCCAACACCCCTGTTGGAATTAAAAATTGACCACCAAGATATGCTGCTAGGACTCAATAGACAGATGTGTGCAGATATTTTTTGTTCGTAAAAAGACTGTTTGTAAATTGCCAAATTCCCGGACTTTAAAAATATAAAGTAATATGAATAAATACTGAAAGAACTACTCCTTCCTTCCTTCTCTTTTTTCCTGAATTCACCCATGTCACACTTTAGTGTTGAAGAAAAGTAGCTGAGAGAAACAGGAAGGAAGGAAGGAAGGAAGGAAGGAAGGAAGGAAGGAAGGAAGGAAGGAAGGAAGGAAGGAAGGAAACTATCCTCAGGGGGAATGCTGTATTTCTTTCCAAAAAGAAGTTACAAAGAAAATTTTTAACACACCACAAATGTGAGATATACCCCATAGAGTACTGAATCTTTAATGCACAGACTTCTGATATTCTCCACATCCAAATTTCTCCCATTAACCAGTCTTGCTCTCAAAGCTGAGCCAAAGCACTGCAAGTCTTTCATGGTTGGCTTGCTTTTTAAAGGTCCAGATCTTGCCCTTCTGTTAAATTAGTTCACTCATATTGTTCCCCACATTTTCATTGCTCATCCATTTGTGTTCAAGGCTAAACTGCTACCAAGTAGAAATGAAATATATATGTAACTGAACCTGGATTCATTTTGTGTGGTGTTTTACATGTGCACTTGTGTGTGTGTAGATCAAAAACTGCAAAAACAGCACAGCTTTGATATGATTATGCACACAAGATTGCCAAGGAGTTTACTAATGTGTAAGACCCACCATGGCACTACCTTTCTGCAGTGGTAGGACTAGGGATGTGATGATCATTTGTCATGGTTCACCAAAGAAATTGTTGTTTTTTTCCCACCTCCCGCTTTAATTGTTTTATGTACGAGCTGAGAATTTTCCACATGATCACCTCTGATTGAGAATTTTCAAATTGTTCATTTAAAAATGAAGTAAATGAGTGAGAAATTCCTTTTGAAATGTGTTGTTTTAGAAGTTTTATTGTTTATTGGTTTATTGCATCAGTGCAATAAAACAGCAGGGGTGCAAGAATCTGTGTATTTTCACATTGGAAAAGTCTAGCAAGTGCTATAGGAATCTGTCTTGCCAATCAGGTGTTGAAATTGTGTGTTGATGTTGTTTTTGCAATGACTGGATTCAAATTTATTAAGGCTAACACTGGAAATGTCACATAATAGAGGAGGAGGGGGACATAGCTTGGTTTAATTTATGAGGAAGGTAGAGTGAAGAAGACAAGCTGGGATCAGTTTTGACTTCAAGTCCTATAGCTGGAAGGGGGATTATGGGAGCTGTAGTCCAAAATTTTCCAACCTCTAGTTCTCTCTCTTTCTCTCCCCTCTTCTCCTCAGCACATACTATAATGCACTGAACTTTGTGGAGTTATTGAGTCCAGTTGTTGTTCTGAGGAATGTTGGGAGCTGCAGTCCAACAACATCCAGATCTTGGAAGCTATGCAAGGTCACTGAGCTCTGGTAAGTAAGGATGAAAGACCTCCAGGGAATACCAGGTGCTTAGGCTAGATTTCAGAGGAAGGAACTGGCAAAATCACCTTGTAGGATTCCTCATCTAAGAAAACCCTATCCAAATCACATGCTCTCCATAAGTTGATGGGCGACTTCAAGAGCACTGCTTGCATTCTATGCATTCCTATTCATCTACCCTATCACTGTGTTCCCCCCCATTAATATTTTAGCAGCACAGGGAGTGTGCCACAAACTACCTAGGGGCACATGGGTCCCACTAAGGGCCTTTACAAAGCCACCCTTGGGAGCAGTGGATCAGGGCCGTGGCAACCACATGCCACAGCCCTGATCCTCTCTTTTGCCACCCTAAGAGCTGCCGCCATGGTTCTTCTGCACCCTTATGGTGCAGCGTGTGTACACACTGCACCAAGAGGGTGTCCATGTGGACTGGCATGCAGTGTCAGGACAGTGTCAGGACAGTGTTGGGGTGGAGTTGGGGCAGCTGACGTGGGGCTGCCCCACCTGAACTCCACCCCCAGGCCGGCCCTTTATCTGTTTTTGTGGCCCCTGAGCTCTCCAGTCTCTCCTGGCTGCATTTTTGTGGCCACGGGAAAGGGTGAGGTGTCTCTCTTGGAAGGCTCCAGGAGAAGCACTTTTCCTTTTAAAGAGCCCACATCTCCCCTTCACTATTTAAAATTTCTACCAAAAATCCAGAAGGATTTGTTTGGGGCATTTGGGGCAATCCATAAGCCCCCCCCCCAAAAAAAAAGCTCTAGGGGGCAACAACTGACCCCCTCCCCTGAATGCACCACAGCTGCACACACTGCAATCAAGGAGATTGTCTGCTGTTGTCTGCTGGGAAAGCCCCTGACCCTGGTTGGTTTTCCCTTTGCATTTGCTGAGTGCAGATTTTCTTGTTTTGTAGGACTGGTAGCCATATCTTGTTTACTTTAAGGGTTTCTTCTTTCCTGTTGAAGTTGTCCAAGTGTTTGTGGATTTCGATGGCTTCCCTGTGCATTCTGACCTGATAGTTGTTGGCATGGTCCAGAATTTCAGTGTTTTCAAACAGCATTTTATGCCCAGGATGGTTAATGATGTGTTCTGCTACTGCTGATTTTTCTGGCTGGCCCAGAAAACACTGGCTGGCACCAGGGTCAGGGGCTTTCCCAGCAGACAACAGCAGACAATCTCCTTGATTGCATATCCTCACCTGGAAGCCATGCCATTAACAACAGAATAACACCTATTCAACACAGAACAATACACAGTTTACATAGGAATAGCAGACAATATCCTTGATTGCATAGCCTGAAGCTATGCCATTAACACAGTACAATACCTATTCAACACAGACAACACACAGTTCACCTGGGAACCACTCCTCCCTACCCAGGGTCTCACAGTATATATACACCCATGCTTTTCCATTTCAGTTTTCTCTGAAGATGCTAGCCACAGATGCTGGCGAAACGTCAGAAAGAAACTCTTCTAGAACATGGCCACACAGCCTGAAAAAACCCACAAGAAACCTATGGATGCTGGCCATGAAAGCCTACAACTTCACAAAACAAAGCAGCTTCATTTATATACCGCTTCATACCACGCTATGGGGTGTCTAAGCGGTTTACAACTGTAAGCTCATTGCCCCCCAACAGTTGGGTACTCATTTTAGCGACCTCAGAAGGATGCAGGCCTGAGTCTAGCCTGAGCCCTGGCTAGTATTGAACTCGCAACCTTGTGGTTTATGAGTGAGTGGCTGCAATACATGCATCTAACCACTGTGCCACCAGGGCTCCAAAGAGGTAGTAATGCCTCCCCTGTCCCCTCTCACTTCCCTTCTCAGGTCTCCATGCCCTCTTCAGCATCCTTTCTTACTGAACTAACTAATCTTGAAGAATTCAAAGCTACAATTGCTCTGATTCTAGATTTCTTGAAGACATTCTCCCATTCAAGCTATAATACACAAGAAGTGTAAGAAATACATAGAATATTAAGGGGACCAAACCATGGAACCCTCTCATCCTTAATCTTTAAGAGGATGGGGAGAATGAAATTCATAAACATTGGTTCATATTTTCATAACTTAATAGATACCCACCTCCGCTACTTGTTTGTTTGAATTAATAAGCAGGCCCTTCCATGTGAGTTTCTAAAACTTGTTACTTTTCTATGTCTTTTCCTTTTCCTTTCTTTCTCCTCTTCTTTCCCCCTTCAACAAGCAAAGAAAGGAGAAAAAGAGATTTTGTGCTTGCGCTGCTTTCATCAGAGGCCAACCACAGTGAATATAGACCACATCTTTTATTGATAAGAGCAGCATGGAGTTTGAAACAGGGAGGGAATGCATAAAAAAATCCTGACATGATTCCCAAGAGACACATAAGGAAGCTAAAATTATTAAAACATATGGTGGCACATGCTGATTCCTGACAGTTCCTTCTATGGCTCTGAGACCTAATTTTCTTTCTATTATTTCCTTTATAAAAACCCCTCAAAACACATTTTCAGCTTTAAGCATTTCTTTTAGGCAGATTCTAACATCTTCCTTTCTTTCTGAGGTAGATTGACAATGAGAATAGCAATACAGTCAATGCAGATTTAGATAATATCCAGTATGTTATCTATCTGAGAAAGTGGAAGACTACTACTACTACTACTAGTAGTATATGAATTTCTGGAAAGCCTTTTTTGCATTAAAAATATTGTTTTGCAAAGAATATTGTTTCCGGATAGCCACATGGGGTTTTGTGTGGGAGTCCTGCTTTTGTATGTGTGTTAAAAATGACAAAAATATGCCTAATTGCAAACAGTTTTTGTGTTCATGAAAACCTGCAGGGGGTGGGGTTTGTTGGAAAATTATTTTCATGCAACACAATCCAAATATGTTTCTTCAAAGAATATTTTTAAAAACACTTTGTGATGTGCAAAAATTTACAAAATTCTTGCCAATGACTGGGTTTCTTGAGGGTTGGTCAACCATTTTTGACCCAGGAAACAAAAGACAGTGAATATTTTTTTCATCTGTATTACACTGCATGGATTCTCTCTCTCTCTCTATCAAATAGTTCCTGCAGTGGGTTAAAATTGTATTCATCATTCAGACATTCAGCTTTGCTAGCTTGTTTTCTGTGTGTAGAATTTATTTGTTAGGTGGGCAGTGACTCCATTTTCACTTCTCCAGCAGAGAAAGAAATCATTATTCTTATTTGAAGTTGTGTTCATGTTTAGACTGGATTCTCTTAAAAATAAGGCTCAGGTAGTCAATCCATCTTTCCACCCCTAGTAAGGAAACATAAAATTATTCAATTTTGTTTACATTTTCTGTTGGAGATTCTTATTAATTTCCCTCAAGTCAACCCTGACTCATGTTGACCCTGTGAATGAGATATTCCCAACCTCCTTTATCCTCCACTCCTCTGCTCACATCTTGTAGATTCATGCCCGTAATTTCCCTAATTGGGCCTATTCATCTAGCATGTGGTCTTCCTTCTTTTTCTTCCTTCCACCTATCCTAGCATTATTGTCTTTTCTAATGAAGCATGCTTTCTCATGATGTGGCCAAAGTACAAGAGCCTTAATTTTTTAATCTTGGCTTGAAGGGAAATTTCTAGCTTTATCTGTTCAAGAACCAATTTGTTTGTCTTTTTGGCTATCCATGGCCAAAAAGCACTCTTCTCCAGCACCACAACTCAAAAGAGTTGATTTTCCTCTTATCCACTTTCTTCACTTCCAGCTCTCACACTGGAGAATATCGCATTGCTTTTAAAATGCCTTATCCCTGATGGGATAAAGGTGCATTTAATTTTAAAACCAAATGTTATCACATTTGCTGGTGGTTGGGTGAATGCAACCCATATGCAGCCTGGATCCGAGCTGCGCTTATTCAGCAGCTTTTCAAAAACAAGATTTTGCTGTTTTTGAAAACCTGCTGGATAAGTGCAGCTTGGATCTGGGCTGCATACAGGTTACATTCACCCAGCCACCAGCAAGTGCAATAACACTTAGTTTTAAAATCAAATGCACCTTTATCCCATTGGGGATAAGCTGCTTTAAAAAGCAATGTGATAATCTCTATCCATATATGGTGGGGGGGAATACATCTCCTTGGACAATTCTAACTTTAGTGCTCACTATTATATCTTTACACTTTAGGAACTTGTTTAGTTATTTAATAGCTGCCCTTCCTACTCCTAGTCTTCTCCTGATATCTTGACTGCAGTCTCCATTCTGGTCAATATTTGATATAGATATTTGATATACAGAAAATCTTTGACTATTTCAATTTCCTCATTGTCTAGATTGAATTTGTGTAGATACTCCATGGTCATTATTTTTGTATTCTTTATGTTCAGTATTAATCCTGTCTTTCAACTTTCATCTTTGATCTTCCTTAGTAATTATCCTAGGTCTGTGATGATTTCTGCTGGTAGCATGGTGTCATCTGCATATCACAGATTGTTGATATTCCTTCCTCCTATCTTCACTCCATATACATTTGAACATATGAAATACTTTTAACAAGAATTGGGGTTTTTTTAAATGCAAAAATTATTTTCACCATAAAACATTGGGTTTGTGCTTTAGCTCTTTCTTTCCTTGCTCAAAAACATCCTAGAAAGCCAGTTTGCAAATCTGGAATGATGATAGAATTGAATCATAGAGTTGGAAGAGACCACAAGGGCCATCCAGTCCAACCCCCTGCCATACAGGAACTCAAAATCAAAGCACCCCTGACAGATGGCCATCCAGCCTCTGTATAAAGACATCCAAAGAAGGAGATTCCACAACACTCCGAGGGAGTGTGTTTTGAACAACTCCTACTGTCAGGAAGTTCCTCCTAATGTTCAGGTGGAATCTCTTTTCCTGTAGTTTGCATCCGTTGTTCCGGATCCTATTCTCTGCAGCAGCAGAAAGCTAGCGCTCTCCTCAATATGGCATCCCTTCACATATTTAAACAGGGCTATCATATCACCTCTTAATCATCTCTTCTCCAGGTTAAACATACCCAGTTCCCTAAGTCGTTCCTCGTAGGGCTTGGTTTCCAGACCCTTCACCATTTTAGTCACCCTCCTCTGGATACACTCCAGTTTTTCAACATCCTTTTTGAATTGTGGTGCCCAGAACTGGACACAGTATTCCAGGTGGGGCCTGACCAAAGCAGAATATAGTGGCATGATTACTTCTCTTGATCTAGATACTATACATCTATTGATGCAGCCTAAAATCACATTGGCCTTTTTAGCTGCGACATGTTGACTCATGTTCAACTTGTGGTCTACTAGGACTCTTAGATCTCTTTCACACATAGTCTCATTAAGCCAGGTGTCCCCCATCTTATATCTATGCATTTCTTTTTTTGACCTAAGTTCAGTACCTTACATTTCATCGTGTTGAAATTCGTTTTGTTAGCTTTGGCCCAGCTTTCTAATCTATTAAGGTCATTTTGAATTTTCATCCTGTCTTCTGGCTATTCCTCCTAATTTGGTGTTATCTGCATATTTGGTAAGCCTGCCTCCTATTCTTTCATCCAAGTCATTGATCAAGATGTTGAATAGCACTGGCCCCAGGACAGACCCTTGTGGCACCCCACTGGTCACTTCTCTCCAGGATGAAGAGGAGCCATTGCTGAGCACCCTTTGGGTTCAGTCAGTTATTGAGTTACTAATCCATCTAACAGTTGTATTGTCTAGCCCACATTTAATTATCTTGTTTGCAGGAATATCACAGGAGACCTTGTCAACAGTCTTACTGAAATCAAGATATGCTATGTCTACCACATTCCCGTCATCTAGCAAGCTGCTAATTTTATCAAAAATAAAGATCAGATTAATAATAATAATAATAATAATAATAATAAAATTTATTTCTATCCCGCCCCTCTACAACACAATTGGTTAGTCTGGCATGACTTGTTTTTGAGAAACCCATGTTGACTTTTTGTGATTATGGCATTCCTTTCTAAATGTTCACAGACTCTCTGTTTAATAATCTGCTCTATAATCTTTCCCAGTACTGATGTCAGACTAACTGGATGATAGTTGTTGGGACCTTCTTTTTGCCCCTTTTTGAAGATGGGGATAATGTTTGCCCTCCTCCAGTCAACTGGGACTTCTCCTTTTCTCTAAGAGTTCTCAAAGATTATTGCAAGTGGCTCCGTAATTACATTTGCCAGTTCTTTTAATATCCTTAGATATAGTTCATCTGGCCCTGGAGACTTAAATTTATTTAGGCTAACCACCTCTTTACTTATTCTGTGCTGCATTTCCCCTATTGTGTCCTCTGTTCCATTTTCCTCAGTTTGAGCACCCTTTTCTTTTTGTGAGAAGACTGAGGCAAAGAAGGTGTTGAGTAGTTCGGCCTTTTCTCTGTCTCCTGTTAGAATTTCTCCATCTTCTCTGTGCAGAGGTCCCACCATTTCCTTCTTTCTTTTGATACGGACATACCCAAAAAAGCCCTTTTTGTTTTCTTAACCTCTGCAGCAAAGCTGAGCTCATTCTGTGCTTTGGCTTTCCTGACTTTACCCCTACATGTATTAGCTATTTGTTTGAATTTCTCTTTAGTGATTTTGCCCCTTTTCCATTTCTTATACATCTCTAGTTTAAAACTTAGTTCAGTTGAAAGTTCTTTTGTCATCCAACCTGGTTTCTTGAGACACCTCCCATTTTTCTTTCTCATTGGAACAGTTTGAGATTGTGCCTTCACTATGGACGTTATCACACGTGGGCCAAAAAGCAAAAATAAAGTGGAAATGA
>CM034711.1:22069691-22082915 GCA_020142125.1 Phrynosoma platyrhinos | reverse complement strand
TCCAAGAAGCCAAATCTTTCCTTATGGTACCATCGGTGGAGCCAGTTTTTCATTTCCTCTTCCTGAACCATGTCAGTCACCAGAGAGAAATGAAATAATCTATTCTCCAAGGTCTTCCAACTGCTTCCCAAGAGCCTCATCGTCCTTTGCAATATGCTGAAGGCTATATTTTGCATTGTCATTTATTTCAACATGGATCAGAAGGAAGGGGTAATCATTGGTGGGCTTGATGAATTTTGTCATCCCCGAGAGATAGCACACTTCTCCACACATTTTATCATGCTTGGACACCACTTTTTCTGTTGCTCTCAACATGAAATTACCTACTACCACCTCAGATCTATTCTTTCTCTGGGAATGGCAAGGTACCCTCCCATCCATACACCCATCAAACAACCAAATATATCTTTCATCTATGGTTGGTCCTTGGTATCTGCTGGGGTTTGGTTCCAGAACTTCCCATGAATACTGAAACCCATGGATGCTCAAATCCCATTATATACAATGTAGATAAATGGTGCTCCTTATATAAAATGGCAAAATCAAGGTTTGCTCTTTGGAATTTTTTATATTTTGAATATTTTCAAGCCGTGGATGGTTGAATCTGTGGATATGGAGGGCTGACTGTATAGTACAAAACATTGGAAATGTTTTTGCCTTGAGGTGTGGAGTGTGTGTGTATGTGTGTAGGAAACCCTGGTGGCACAGTGGTTAAATACCAGTACTGCACCCACAAGGTTGTGAGTTCAATCCCAGGGCTCCAAGGTTGACTCAGCCTTCCATACTTTGGTAGGTTGGTAAAATGAGTCCTCAGGTTGGGGGCAATTGGCTTACAGATTGTAAACTGCTTAGAAAGTGGTGGGTTCACTGGTAAGTGTTATAGGAATGCTATTGCTATTGTGTGTGAGAGGAAGACAGTGTGAACATCAGTTGTTTCCCCACCTTCAATATCCATTTTTGTTCAGTGGTGTGAAACCAAATGCAGTGGTCCAACACTTGCTGCTTATAGCATCATCCTTTATTATTATTATTATTATTATTATTATTATTATTATTATTATTATTATTTATACCCCTCCCCTTTGGGATCAATCGAGGCAGCTCACAATAAAATACAATACATCTACATCCAGCCATCTTATTTAAAACAGACTAATCTCCTTGACTGATTTATCGTGCACCTCATTCTCTACACACATGCACACTCCTCGCACCCAGTGTCACTTTGGTGCTTCCAACTTCAGAATTGATCCTGGGTGGATTTCCTTGGCTGATGCCTCTAACTGAGTCATTCATTCCCAGCTGCTTTAAATAGCCACTGCTGTTTCCTGCAGAAATGTGCTAAAAGCAAGCTATTCACCTAACTCAAGGGGAGGAAATTCATATTTTTAATCCATTTAGCAACTCGAAGAGCAAAAGGATTATGGTATTTTTAAAAGCCTTTTAAAAGAATGAATAAATGATTGGTAGGTGCTGTGCGATTTCAGGATACCTTTAGATGTGGGGACATTATTTCATGTGATAGAAAGGAAATTCAGATGTGGATCATGTGGGGGTTCAGTCTGAGAATAATTGCCCATCTTGCAGAGAAAGAACAGACATGTGGGTGTCCAGTGGTTGTCCCAGTGGTCAACACCTATACCACCAGCACAACAGCTGTCTGGGACTTAGTACCAGCCTACCTGAATGTTCATTCCATCAGTTTATGGGCTGATCTCTGTTCACCAAGCCCTATAAAAACTTATCCTCAGAGTTTGGACGAGAAGGATGCCATCTGGAGGCCCAGTGGACTAGGATTCCCAGGCCAACCACTCCTATTTCCCCTTTCTTCTCCATATGCCTGTAGGGTTGTTGTTGCTGTTTTAAGGCGGAATAGTGTAATACCAATATACTGGCATGCTGGAATACTATCCATGCTAATACTTCTTCATATGATTCAACTATGACTGCGAAACACCATTTTGCAAGTGAAAAGTGCACTAGAAGGATACTCTTTCCCCCTGCAATATTTCTTTTGTGCCTTTTGATCTCTCTTTTGCCTGGCTTCTCACTCATTCAAAACTGTTCCTCTCTTCAAGCATGATGGTGGTAGCGCATGTGTTCATGGGACTGTCCTCCAGCCAGAGGTTCCATGGGATGGAGGATCCACAGGGCTTTCCACTGCATCTCTTTCTCTCCCCCTCCTTGTGTCTTCATCTTCTGGAAAAGATTCTAATATAGGTGCACTATATTACCAATTCATATATATGGGGAAACTAAGGGTGTTGGGTTCTATGTCTGATGAAAGAAGGAGAAGTGTAGGAATGTAATTTGTCACTAATTTTCTTTTCAAAGGAAGGAACGAGTTATTTTAGCCATTTTCATCTCGCTGCAAGATGCACAAGCTTTCAAGGGTTAATTTCCTTGAGCCTTGCTATATCTAGCTGCTTCTGTCACACATACAGCTATTATGGCTGTCCATTATAATCAGAATGGGAAATGAATCTATTTATCAAAGCCACTAGAGATAGCAAGATAATAGTAATGATAGCATGCATAACCTGACAACTGCTGTTGCCAAGAGAAGAGCTACATTTAAACACAGGGACTGTGGGCAGGGAGTGAAGGGGCAAAATTCATCTGCAGTGATTTTGCTCCTGTCTTCTGTAGTGTCTGGAAGCAGACGGGAGTAGGAATCATTGAGATAACATAATTTCTCTCCCCTCTTGTGGGTGCGGTGGTGGTTCATATGGGGATATGAGTTCCATCCAAGGCCCCACACAATGAAGGGACCCCATTGCCTGGAAGCCACCCATGACCAGTGGAAGGTAAGCATACAATTAGTGTACATTGTTTATTGTACCAAAACATTTGTGATCCAATGATGCAAGCATCCAACAAGAATATCCCCCACAGAAATCATTGCAACAACAGTTCCCATTGTGGGCATATGTCCTACCCTTTGAAAACATCATGCTCTCCAGAGGCTCATGTGAAGGATATGGCTCATCTGAAGAAGGATACACACACTTTGCAGCATTCATCAAGAACAGGAGAGCATCATGGCTAGCTGGGGTGTAAAAAAATTGGTCATGTCAGAGAAAATGCCCAGAGCAACAAAGAAACAAATGCTGGAGGTGGATACTTGCCCAAGTGCCCAAACAGGAGAATAAAAATGATGATTCTAGAGCCAATGGTGTATGTGTATGCATGCATGCATGTGTGCATGTAAAGGCTGTTTTCAGCACTCTACTGTGAAAAGGCAAATGTGGGAATTAATGACATTGAACTGGCATTTCAGGGATAGTGTGAAAGATAGCATTGCCCTGCTATCTTATCAAGTAGGTGGAAATTGCTTATTGTATGGAGTAGTATGAAACAGTGGGCTAGTGTAATAAGGGCCAGGGAATCATAGAATAAAAGAATTGGAAGGGACCTCCTCGCCGTCTATTCTAATTACATCTAATTACATCATTGAGGGAGAGAAGGCAGGCCAACTCCATCGGGCCTAGCTACATTAAGAAGAAGGGCCCTCCCTCCAGTCCATCTGCCTTGGTCCAGGCTTTAGAGGGAGAGAAGATCTGCTGGACTTATTCCCCTTCCCCACCACCATTCCCTTCTCCTTTTGTGTCTTGTCTTTTTAGATTGTAAGCCTGAGGGTAGGGAAATGTCTCATTAATCCATTTGTAAGCCGCTCTGATAGCCTTTTGGTATAAATACTTAATAATAATAATAATAATAATAATGATAATAATAATAATACCTCTTGATGCAGAAAATCTACAATTATGTATATCATCCCTGGCAGATAGCCATCCAACCTCGATTTAAAATCTCCAATGAAGAAAAGCTCATGACCTTCTAAGGCAGTCTATTCCATTGATGAACAGTCTATTCCATTGATGAACTTCTCATTAGGAAGTTCCTCCTACATTGAAAGTATGTCCTCCATCAAAATCACTTCTCTTTGAACACATTGATTTGGATCCAACCATCTGAAGCAGTAACAAACAAGTTTGTCCTTGTCTTCTACATTACAGTCCTTCAAATATCTCAGATATCTTCTCTCATGCCCAGCTTCTTCAAGTGCTCCTCATAGGGCTTGGTTTCCAGACTCTTCACTGTGTGACAGAAGGTCACAGAAGATGACAACCTTCTTCTGGCCATGGAAGATATTGTGGGTTAGCTTTTCAAATAAAAACATTATGAACATTATGAACATTATGAACATTCACAGCTTTCCTCAGGAGGGAATGAACCTGATTTTTAAAAAAGAAATGAGTACAGAAGGAAGCAAAACCGACAGATTCACCTCCCCATAGGTAGAGCTCCTCTTCTAAAAATGCAGAACGTTTCCAGTCATCATGGTTTTGTATAAAAGGCAAGTTTAAATAGGAATATAGAATTACAGTGGATCTTTTCATCAGCCTATCTAGCTCAGGATTATCTACAGTAACTGCAATTATTCTTCAAGGCTTCAGACAGCTCTGACTGGAGATGCTGAGCAAGTAGATCCTTCTGTATGCAAAAGGGTGTTTGCCTACTGAGTCCTGGCCCTTTCTTGTAGAGGATAATAAAGATACAGTGTTAATTTAAAAATTTCAGGCTCATGGTGAACCAGACACTATTGGAAGAAAAAGCCATGGCTGCTCTTCCTTTGAAATCAGAAAAATCCACTGATTATTTGGACCTGCCTTAGAAATGAATGTTGTATCTCTTTGTGAGTTAGAAAGCAGGAGTAATGAGAAATGCATTAGAATTTGACTTGCTGAAAGATGAAGAGTTAATGTTAGGTGGAGTACTAAAGTGAACAGCTTTATCTCAGCTTGGCGTGTAAACTTACTGGTTGACCTTGGGCAAGTTACACTCTCTCAGCCTTAGAGAATGGCAATGGGAAATCCCATCTGAAGAAACTTGTCAAGAAAACCCCTTGTTAGGTTTACTGTAGGGTTGCTATAAGGTTTACTGCAGGGTTGCTATAAGGCAGAAATGACTTGAAGTCACACAACAACAAACAACAAAAGTGAGCAGAAACCCAATGAGTTAGTTTTACATAGTGTTTACAGAATATTCCTCTATTATTATTAGAATTAGTATTATACACACATTCTCTTTTTTAAAAAAAACAAACATATTCCCAACCTTCATTTTAAGTGGCAGCTGTTAACCATATGCCTTGGTTGGGCATCATCTCTGAAATAACCTAACAACATTTTTAACAGCTAGGCAATAAAACTGCAGAGCTGGAAGCCCTCTTGCCAACTTTCTTTCATGCCGTTCAAACCAGGTAGAGTTGCAACCCTCTCTCTAACCATGCTCCATTTTTAGCCCGCTGATTTTATCTTGAGCCGAGCATGGTTGCCTTTTTTTAATTTTCCATTCTGTTTCTAGGCAGAGAACTTGGGAAAGGGAAATCATTGCATCAAATGTGTCCTAGGGGAGAAGAAATTCCCCAAGAGTTAATCACAGTGCCAATAGGACACCTCCAATCTTCTTCTAAGATAGGGCAAGACTATGGACGTTATCACATGGGGAGTTGCGGGGAGAAAGTGGAAATAAACGGGATGAGCGGAAGACTTTAATTTACGGGATTTGTCCCGTTCCGCCTCGTCTGATAACTAAATTCGAATTTAAAAGGGGGTTAATTCGAACAAAAACCTGATCTTTTCAAATCCTCAAAAATCCCAAAAATGAAAAGATCAGGTTTTCGTTCGAATTAACCCCCTTTTAAGTTCGAATTTAGTTATCAGATGAGGCGGAACGGGACAAATCCCGTAAATTAAAGTCTTCCGCTCGTGCCCGTTTATTTCCACTTTCTCCCCGTGACTCCCCATGTGATAACATCCTATGAGCAATTCCAGACAATGCCTTTATGAGACATTGCCTTATTCACTAAATTTTATGGGGGTTTCACACGACATCATGCACCAGTTGTAAGCTTCCACCTCTTTTCCTGTCTTTTTTCTTACCAGGGAAAATCTGGTAGGGAAAATGAAGTAGAATAGCTGCAGAGTGACTTCTAAGGGATTATTTAGAAGTTGTTTTTGTTAGCGAGACTATGGAATGATCTCATTCATGCATTCTGGTTTTGTTGTTCACGCTTTTTTTATTATTGGAATAGCATCTCTACACATCTCTGCAAGTTCAGTTGCTCACTTGAATAAAGATGGAGTTAGTGATGGGAATGTATTCCAAACACGTTCAAGACAGAGTTTTATCCTGGTTTAGTCTGGGTCTATTCACATCATTTATGCACACAGCAAAAGTATGAAAATCTTTTAGGAAAACTCAGAAAATTCCTGAGGTCCATTATCCTGGGATTTGTGGATTTTTTGGTAGCCCATCCACCAGAACAACTTTAGTGGATGCGTTTGAAATGCATGTGAACAACAGAGATCAATTGCAGGAGTTTATCCAGGATTTATTTTTTCTCCATCTGAATAACCCCTAATTCCTAGTATGAAGATTCCCGGCATGGTCTAGAATTATTTCTGGGCCAAACTAGAAAATAGATTGAGCATTTGTTTAGAAAAGATGCTCCATCAATTGGGAAAAGACATTGACCACAGCACATGATTATCTTCAATGGTATATCTTCTATTTAGAGTGCTTTTTTGCAACTGGTTGCTGAAAAGTCAGATTGGATCTGAGGCTCTTGCCAGGGTACATGTTTGAGAAAATCCTGTTGCAAGAGGGAATGTTATTTGTAGGGACCATGCATTCTGCATAAAGTCTAGTTTGGGGCACTCTGTGTTTCTTTGCCAGTACAAATGGCAATGACAATTGTGTTGGCTGCCTGACCACTTTATTGCATCTTCCCAAGGCCTTGGGCCTTTCCATGCCAGGACCTGCAGAGCACAATGTCATCTATCATACAATAAATACATAAATAAATAAAAGAATATATTCAGAGAACATTCCACAAAATAACTTTTTGGGGGCAAGACACTGGAGCTTGAGGGGGAGGATATCAAATTTCCTAAGAAAAATATTTCAGGAGAAATTTGGGCTGAGCTTTAGTGGATTTCAAATAACTAGCAAATTTTGCAGCTTATGTACATTTTGATTTATTTTTGCTCTTTCTGCCTCTCTAATCCTTTATTCCAGCAACTAAGTGCACTTCCTTTTCCATTTATATTTATTATTTTGATGTATCATGTGAGAGGAGGAGGAAAGGGAAAAAATAACCTTTGCATATGTGTTATACAAGAGAAAAATCCACAATGAGTAAAAAAAGCAAGAAGAAAAGGACCCAAGAGGATAATATGAATCTCACTGTTGTGAAATCTCACACTTCTCAGTGAAGGCTGCCAAAATACCTCTCTTATGTCAAGACAGCAGGCAACAGATTATAATAATGAGTCCTGCTGATGCGAGTTGTATTGTCACCTGCACTATTCAGTGGCAAAGAATAATAAAGGAAGATTCATAATGTAGGCAGCTGAGCCATTTTGAATAAACCTCCTCTAGCTCTCAAAGCACCTGCAAAGGATGTATTTGCCATACCCATTCTTCCAGATGTTTCCCGGATTTTGCAGCTCTCAATTATTTGATTTTGGGGTTTTTTCCCCCAGAGGAAGCAATGTGCTGCGAATTCTCCATTGTCCAGTTGTTGATTTTATTTCCAGATGTTGTATAGAACAATACAGTTCTCAGTACTTTTAGGTTCTTTCTCACCTAAATGAGTCTAGGAAATTACTTTTTGGACTACTGCTCCCAGAATCCACAGCCATACTGGCTAGGGATTCTAGTAGACCAAACAGCATTATTTCTATAGTAGATGCACCGTCTTCATGGGTATAGATTTGCATCCTCAGTAACATGAAAGCAGAGGTAAATTAATGAAAAGTTGCAAAAGAAGGCATTCCCTCCAAGACTGAATTTATTTTGAATAAAAGTGACATAGCCACATGGTCAATGAATATTTTTTTTAAAAAAAAAAATCTGCTTAAATATAATGTTAAAAGTCCCAGAGAACTTGAAATGGCACTTTTAAAATGATATTTTAGCAAACCAATACAGGCACTTAACTTTAGAATTTGTTCCATAAATTTTCCTAATGTTCACCTTGAACTGAAAATGCTGGAAGTAGTCCTGCACAACTTACACACAACTTGCCCCACATGTCTTTTACAGAGGATTCTTTCCAGATTCCCCCTCCCCACATGCCATCAGAATATGAAAATAGAAAGTATAAAATAATATGAATTCCATTGAGATATGGCAGTCTGGCATTGAAAGGATTCCACTACAATAGAAAATCTGGTGCCAGCAAATTTTGTTGGCATCCCCTGCTGGAAATATATGGCATTGAATACATGGAGCAAGAAATGGTGTAATATTCTTTGGCTATTGTTCTCTGTAATCCTACTGAACACATTGGCTTCTGGAAATGTACCATAAGTGTCCTGTGCAATGAGCCCTTATAATTATGTCAAAAGGGTTAGCTATCCTTGGTGCTCCCCTCAAACATTACCTAGGCTGCATCTGCACTGCAGAAATAATCCAGATGGACATCCCTTTAACTGCCATGGTTTAATGCTATGGAATTCTAGGATTTGTAGTTTGGTTAGACATTTAGCCTTCTCTGTCAGAGAGCTCTGGTCCCACAAGAAACTACAATTCCCAGAATTCCACAGCATTGAGCCATGGCAGTTAAAGTAGTGTCTATTTCTCCAGTGTGCAGCCCTAGATTAAAATGTGAGCCAAAATGGCAGGATCTGACACAGAAGAAATTTAGGAAGTTTGAAGGGAGTTAAGAGTTTCAACAAGCTTAAAGAAATTTGTCAGGAGACTTAACACCTCTTAAAGGGGTGGATTTACAGGAACCTGCTGAGAAGACAAGACATGTATAGGGATTCTGAAGAAACTGAAGATACTCAAGCCCACAATTCTGTTGATTACTTTTTACGCTGACAGATTTATCTCCTCGGTGTCTCCAGCCCATTTCTCCAGGGGAAATTAGAAATAGTTCTCAATTATAAGCCATGCCAAGGAAGAAAATGCTTTTATAAATACTTAACCTAGTTGGAAAAATTGCAAATATTGGCACCTCAGGTTGGCTGTGGAATTTGGCATGGGCAGCCTGGATTGCTCCTGAACCTGGATTCCACATGCTCCATTATATTCCTCCTCTCCCATAATTTCTGTTTCCCCACCTAACCCCCAAAGGCAGGCAGAAATCTGGCATCCTGAGTGTGCCAAATCTTTTCTGGATTGTGCTTTTTCTCCCCTAGTCTTCCTCTATTGCTAATTATTTTGTGCATTTTTAAAATGTAATCCAGCAAGTCACTGTTGTAAGTATATGAACATTCCTTGATATGGATATGATGTGATGTGATGTGATATGAGGAGCCTGCCTGCAAAAGATATCCTCTTCACCATATACCATCTTAAAGACTGAAACAACATGCAAGCATCTGACTAACATCTCCAATTGTTTTTCTCCTGTTTGGTTTGTAACTTCTTGCCTGATGAAGAAGAAGCCCATGGAGCTTCCAAAGCTTGCAACATATTGCATTTGGTTGGGCAATAAAAGTATCACTGATGGATTTTTGTTTGAATCCCTTGATATACTTATCAATCCAGATACAATTTGATGCAACATTAAGGCCTCAGCATAAACAGATATAGTCTGCGATGACATACATAGCACCAGACTTAGGGACTGTGAGTGATGAAAAAATTCAGCCACACAGTGTGAGGAGGAAGGGGGTTGCACCCCCACATTCTGCATTTCTGATGAAAACCGACAGCCAAAAGATGAGATCTGCCAGATCAAACAAGACCCAACCTCCCTTCTAGATAATAATAATAATAATAATAATAATAATAATAATAATAATAATAATTTTTATCCCACCCCTCTGCGTAACACAACCAAGGTGGCTTACAACATTAAAATATACATTTCATATCCCACAATCCCACCCACCCCTTAAAACAATGACAATTTAAAAACACACTTAAAATAATAATACAAACAGACAAATAAACAATAACTGCAGCAGAATCAGGGGAGCAGGTTGGGCTGTCTCTTGATGGCCAGGATATCTATTCAGGAAAGGTCTGCCGGAAGAGATCCATCTTAACAGCCTTTTTAAAGCTGTTCAAGGTGGTAATATGACAGATCTCATCCTATGTGTATCCCATGCCTATACTCATATTTTTAGGGAACCCAGATCTTGCCTAGGTGTTGTAAAGTCCAAGAAGCATCATCCATCACAATCAAACCTTCTCATTTCCCAAATATCTAAACAAACTTTCCACTTTGGAGACCTTCTCTGGTTCCATTAGAGGTAATCAAACTTTTGGTTTCCCATGGAAGGCTCATGGTTGGTTTTAGGGATATAAATATCACTCCAAAAGCTAAAACATTTTGCTGCAGTCAGTCATGTTCTACGGTACTTTTGGTTCTTCTTTCCTGCTGATATGTACGGGGACTGTGGTCTGAGTTCCTTTGTCCGTGCTGTCCGCTTCCCGAAGCTGCTTCTCTAAGCCTTGTGGTTCACACCAGTTTACTTTTCTGCTTTCCATGGACCATTTCTTCATGATAGGTAACTGTATCTTCTCTCCCCATTCTCTTATTTCACTATCCCATTTTGCTCCTTCATTTGGTTAGCTCTATATGTTGCTTTTTTGGATGAATTATCTGCATATGTGTGCTCTCCATATTTCTTCTTATAAAAGTTCATGGGCCTCTATAGACAGGCAGCCATGGGCCGCCCCGAGAAACCGTAGATTGGGACTGAGGCTGCCCCACGCCTCGGCCCCAGTCCACTCCTTTTCCTGCTGATATGTGGAAGGAGCACTAAAATAGCACTCCTTCCACAAGGCGTGGAAAGGGCGCAGGAAGAGGCACCTCTTCGGCGTCTCTTCCTGCTCAGCGTGTCTGGACACTGAGCCGGAAGGACGTCATTGGAGCACCTGCCATGTGGAATGGTGGGTGCTCAAATGACTTCCTCGGGAAGGGGTTGGGGCACCCGGTGTGAGGCTGCCTCTCCCCTTCCTTGCCTTCAAGATAGTGCTTTGCACCATCTGCAAATGCCCTAGTTTCACATGTCTAATCCTACACATTTAGGGTTACACTGCCCAGTAATCCATTGGGCTTGACAAGACCAGCTTTCCTGAAATCCAAGGTTTGTGCTTGACTACACTCTTTTAGACAGTATACAGCATCCCCAATTCTTTTAATTCAAGTTTCTTGTTCAAGTGATGTACAATTTCTGGGTAGTGGACTGGATGGCCCTTGGGGCCTCCTCTTCCAACTTTATGATTCCATGACACCATGCAATAATCACATTGGAACAAGGTACAACATGGGGTGTGTGTGTGTGCTGAGTGAGGAAGGAATAACCAAGATGATCTACCATCCAACTCCTGAAACAACAGCTAACATCTTGACCAAGCCCTTTAGCAAGAGATTGACTCAAGAACCTGCAAATCAAGAAGAGACTTCAAAGATGCACTCATGGTTGAGAGTCACCAATCTTTGTAAATTAAATGTTTAGGCACAATATATAGTTATTTCCTGTTTGCTTATTTTACCACACCATCTCATTTATTGCATCCCTCCAATATGCACTTTCCCCCCTCTTCATCTTATCCATTAGACCACATACAAGTTTTTTGTATGTCAAGTTACTTTTACATGTTTTACAAAGAAGACTAAGCTTATTCATTTTCTTTGCTAAACCCTGTGTGTTTTTCTGGATATTTGTGTGTATGACAGGTTGTTCTTCAGCTTCTTCCATAACAGATTCATTAATTTGCTTGAGAGATCCACCACTATCTGTCACATTTCCCAATCGTTGTAAAATATACCCGGTTATACCATTAATGGAGAAGACTTCCTCCTTCCGTTGCTAAAATAATGTCAGTCAATTGCACTGGGTGATCTCAACTGTCCTTATTACAGAACAAAGAAGATTTCCCACCCCCATATATTGACTTTCATCCACCTTGTGCATAATTTTACAGACCTATGCCATGCCCTCACTTCTATCATTTTAGTCTACTAAAAATAAGAAGTCTGTGCAGCTATGTTCACTCATACCATGCAGACAAGAAGCATAACAGCAAGACAAATCTTTCCATGCAGGGTGTAAGACCTTAAAATCTTTTTCCTTCCTGTCTGACATTTTTAATACCTGTTATGGAAGGGGTAGGGGGAGTGGATGAAATAAAAAAGAGATTTATAGAGTCTTGAAGCCTCCAGTTAAAATTAAATGTGGTGAAAACACTAGCTTTCCACATTTAATTGTCTTTTCCACAGTAACTTTGCGTCAGTCTCTTCTAAAAGCCTATTAATTCTGTAATTTAGTGCTTGAGAAAGCCAGGAGATAGACAGAACGTCGCTTGGATTTCCTTCTCCTCCCTTTATTCCACCTTCCCTTCATTGACTAAGTGTCATCGAACATCAATGTTAGGGTTGCTTTCTCCTTGAGACCCTTCAAATTTGAAAAAAAAGGGGGGAAATTAAACAGTTTTTATAGCCACTTTAATACCAAAGAGGGAAAAAAGAAGAAAAAGTGTTAACCATCAGTTACTAAAATGGATTCTATGACATTGTATGTTACAATTTTAATTCAAGCCCAAGATAACACGATATGGTTATTAGATAGATGAGGGAAAACATTAGCTTGTTATATTTTATCAGTTAAGAGACTTTCTATTGCTGCACAGCAGTTGCACTAACTTTTGTGGTACAACACACAGTGTATCTACTCAGAAGGTAGCTCCATTGATTTTAGCAGCACTTATTCCAAAGTAAATGTGCATAGCTTGCATATTTAAAGTTAGCAATTCTAAAATGGAGTATAATGGTTTACTTTTGAAAAATTCTTCCAGCAGTACTCTCTACTGTGCCTCCCACTGCTCTTGAATTTGGGAATAACCACAGGACTGGAACATGATCAGCATGTCTCAGTGTTAATTTTTGTGTCATTTGAATCTCACCTGTCATATTATTAGAGCTCATCTGCATGTGACTTGCTTGCTATTGTCAATCTGGACAATATTTTTTCCTCTTGAGAACTCCATCCCTTCAATGATAATCTAGAGGACAAAAGATAAAGAGAGATCTTGTTGCTGAGTTCAGAATATCTAAAGAGCAAAATAGATGAAGCAGACTTTTTTCCTGTCGTTTCAGAGTGCCAGAATAGAACTACTGGATGGAAATTCAAAGATACAGCCGTGTTAGTCTGGAGGATCAGTATGTAGAGAGATCTTGTAGCACCTTTGAGA
>CM034711.1:22022317-22033934 GCA_020142125.1 Phrynosoma platyrhinos | reverse complement strand
TACTGGCTAAAAGGGCCAGCCTGGGGGTGGTGTTGGGGTGGGGCAAACACACACCAGTCACCCCGACGCCACTGCCATGCCATGTGCCCCACAACGTGCAGCGTTTAGACATACTGTGCCAAAGGAGCACAGAAGACCCACGATGACGGCAGTAAGGGTGGCTTTGTGCCACTCCAAAAAGGAGCAGCATTTGCCAGCTCTTTTTGGAGTGGCAAAGAACCAGATTGGGGCCATGGCATGCGGTTGCCACAGCTCCGATCCGGCGCTCTCAGGGGCTGCACAGAGCCGCGCCTTAGGGACCGTCTGTATGGCCCCTAAGTAAGTCAGCTAGACAAAGCATTCCTTATCCCATCTCCCTAAAGTGAGAATGATGAAATCAAAGATGAAAGTAGAATAGGTGAATAGAGCACTTTCGTCGAAGCTCAGGAAGTTAACCTTTTTTTCTTTTTCTTTTGTTTTTTTACATCTTTTTATTTACTTCTTTGATTGCATTTCTGTTGTTGTATGTCATGATGTTAATGTTGATCATTGCTATTAGGATGAACGGATGTTTATTTAGACGTATATATAAGAGCACAAGTGTGATACAATGTAGTTGTGATTGTTTTTGTCATTGTTATCTGTCTTTTAATAAATGAATAATTTTTTTTAAAAAAAAAGAATGAATAATCCTCTTTCCTCTGGGAATGTCCCCTTTAGCTAAAGTTTCTATCGTAATTTCCAAACAGGAAAATATTTTCTGTGCATGTGTACTTGAATGACAAGCTGTGAACAACTGTTTGGTATTGTAATGCATCACCCTGAAACATAAGAAGAAACACAGGAGCAGTCTAGGGCATGCCTTTCCTTTTTCTAGAGCTAGGGAGCACATGCTATGTGATGAACTCACATCATTGCCATCGATTGACCATGTTGGCTGGGACTAGGTGCCAAATCTACCAAGATTCAGAGGGTCACAACATGCAGTATGGACATCTATTTTCTGTTGTACATTTGAGGATGTCACTGCAGGCACACAGTGTCAACAGTTTATTAAGGAATAAATGTACAGAGGTCATGTTCCATGCTCATTTATTTGCTTGGAGGATATGACTTACGACACCAGGCAAATGTTTAATGAATCCCATTATGCTGCCCTTCGATGGTGATTGATAGTTAATTCTAACAATATTGTCAGTTTCATCAGTAGGTGCTTTTGAAAGTCCATTTATCCAATGTGCTTTGACCATGTGCATACCCCTGGTAATATAGACCAATCTTTAGAGCTAATCAAACTTGATGTACAGAAAATGCAATCCACTTTCTTTCTCACTGTGGCTTTTCCAATTTTCATTTTGGTTACAAGAAAGACTTAAAATGCTAACATTCCACCAAGGATTTCTTTCCATTCACCCTTCAAGTTAATGAAAACAACTTTGTTAGAGACCTCAAGAGAGAAAACAGTGTTTAGCTCTGCCAGACAAAATTGGAGATGCTAGAGTTTTTAGTAGTATTATGCTGCTTCACATTTAAAAAGAGAAAGAGGTTGGCAATGTTAAAATACACATCAAAAGCAAATCAAAATATAAATAAAAGCATTGGAATGTAGATGCCCCAAAAAGAATACCCCAAAAAGGAACAAATGAGTACTAATTCTTGGAAATGGACTACTTTCCCCCCTTCCAATTCACAAGGAGGAAGTCATTCCAGAGAGTAGGTGCCCACCATGGAAAAGGCCATTTCTGAATTGCCATCAAATGGTATTACATAAGGTCATAATAAATGTATGTCTGGATGAACATTCATGAAAATTTTATAAAGATTGTTGCAGGAGGTTTTTTTCGTGGGTAGGCTTTGGGAGCTAAGGATCCACTTTCTAGTCACCCTTCAAACCCACAATGGGCTACACCATTCTTCCAGCATCCCTCCATTTTTTTTAGACTTCAGATCCCAGAAGCCCCAACTAACTTGGGTAACAGTCAGGAATTATGGGATCTGAAGACCAAGGATTGGGACCACTGATAGAGTCCCACCCTATTCCAGTTCAGGAATTCACTGCTAAAATACTCCTTGGATTGAGATGTGGGCATTCAACCTTCATTTAAAAACCTCTAACCAAAGGGAGTATCACTACTCTTCAAAGCAGTGTGTTTTTCTATCAAACAGTTCTTTATTGCAGGAAGCACTTCCTAATTCATAGCCGAATCACTTTTCTTATAATTTGAATCCATTGGTTTAGCTCTATCCTTTGCAATAGCAGAAACCAAGCTCTCTCCATTTTCCACATGGATCCACCAGCACCTTTGAGACTAATGGCGGGGAGATTCTACCCAAACCATTCATGGACTACAGATCTGATGAAGTAGAAAGCTTGTGCAAATAAATAGATCAGGGGTAGGCAACCTTTCCCCTTTAAGGGCCAAGGGACTTCAACTCCCAGAATCCCAGGAGCTATTGGCCAACATGGGACTATTGGCCAACATGGCTGAGGCTTCTGGGAGCTGAAGTCCCTTGGCCTTTAAAGGGGAAAGGTTGCCTACCCCTGAAATAGATAAATAAATATCCAGTCTGTCTGTCTGCCTGTCTATCTACCTATCATCTATCTATCCATCCACCCATCTCATATAATCTGTACTGTATGCTCAGATCCTCTGGAGTAGGGGCCTTTACAGACTGCCAGAAATAGCTTGAGGGAGGATGCAGACCATGAAAAGTGTCATCTACAAGCCCAGGAAGGGGAGGGGCAGCCGGATGCCGGGCACCCCAATCCCTTCCTGAGGACGTCATCGGAGCGCCCACCGTTGCACACTGCGGGTGCTCCATTAACGTCCTTCTGGCTCAGTGCCCGGACACGCTGAGCCAGAAGGAGCATGGAAGAGGCACCTGGTGCCTCTTCCAGCACCCCTTTTGGCTCCTCTAAAAGGAGCGCTATTTTAGCGCTCCTTTTCAGAGGCGTCATAAGGGTGGATCAGGGCTGAGGCATGGGGCAGCTTCTTGGGGGCGGCCCACAGCCGCCTGTCTGTATAGGCTCTGAATCTACTTTAACTGCCCTGGCTCAGTGCTAGGAAATAATGAGAATTGTAGTTTCGTCTGAGACATTTAGCTTTCTCTGTCAGAGAGCTCTGGTGCCACAATAAACTACAGTTCCCATGATTCCCTAGCACTGAGTCAGGGCAGTTAAAGTAGACCCAAGCTGCATTATTTCTGACAGTCTGTAAAGGCCCTAGGTTAGCAACGATCAGCCAGAGGACCTTTTCTTCAGCTGTTCCTAGACTGTGGAATGATCTGCCAGAAGAGATTCGACAGCTGAATACACTGTCCTTTTAAATGGATACATATTTTTACATGTGTTTTAACGGATGTCTACATGTGTCTATTAATTGTTTTTGTTCCCCACCTTGATCCATGGGGAGAGGTGGGTAAGAAATAAATACTATCTTATCTTATCTTATCTTATCTTATCTATCTTTTGGGTACTGACTCCCAAGAAGCAATCGCTTACTTCCAGCAGGGGGTGAATTCAACACCCCCCAATATTACTGCTGTCATCCAACATAATCGTCCAACAATACCACTGGAGGTCCATGCCCTTGTTGTGCCCTAAAGGAGTTTTAACATTTTAAAAATTGTAAAAATGCAACAGTCCTTAAAGAAAATTAACATCCTAGTCTGCTTTGAGTCCTTATATCACCCCATCCCTGAATGTGACATTGGTTGTAATTTAAAATGAAAACAAACTGTTCAGAGTCCGTTTAAATTAGCTAGGTGTTGTTGGCTTCTTCCACAGTCAGTCCTGCCCATGTGTTTTCATTGTGGGTGTTCTTTTGGCAGCTACACCACCAAAGGGAGATTGAAATAGCATATTGCATCTTCCCCATCCAAATATACAGATGTCAGGGCAACAGATTACTGTATATACTCATGTATAAGTCTAGAAACTTTAGTCAAAAAATTGACCTCCAAAAACCTGAGTCAACTTATCCATGAGTCAATGTAAATACTGTACTTTAACTCTTATAAACAAAAGGAACCATCCCCCAGTGAAAGGCAAGAGCATAATCTGTCCTGGAAACATTGACCCCCTTCTATTCCTTTAGCATGAGCACAAACAATTATACCTGATGGAATTCTTGGACATAATTTTCCTTTGCTTGCTTCTTTACATCCTTTGTTACATGCCCCTAAGTTTTACTCTCAACTTATCCATGGGTCATATCAAAATCCATAATTTTGGCCCCAAAACTTGCCCTCGACATATACATGAGGTCTACTTATAGTCGAGTATATACAGTACTTATCCTTGTTCCTGGAGAAGCTCTCAAGCATTTAGAACTGGTCACTTTTCTTTTTTAAAAAAACATTCTCAAACTGATTCAGTCTGTTGTATTTTAATTACCTTTAGTTACTCCTGTTCATATTGTTTAGTTACCTTCTCTATCTTTTGCTTCCTTTTCTCTCATTCAGCAGAAAATGTGCACAGGCAGGTGTGCATGAGCTTGTGGTCACACTGCAGTTACTTGGGAGTGCCAACACATCTGAGAGTCCTGATGAGGAATCTGTATTCAGGACAAGAGGTTATTGTCCGGACAGAAGACAGAGAAATCGAATGGTTCCCAATTGGCAAAGGGGTCAGAGAAGGCTGCATCCTTTCACCCTATCTGTTCAACTTATAGGCAGAACGTATTATAAGAAAAGCAGGCTTGGACACAGAAGAAGGAGGAGTGAAAATAGGTTGAAGGAATATCAACCATCTAAGATATGCAGATGACACTGTAATACTAGCAGAAAACCTCACAGACCTGGAACACCTACTAAGGAAGACCAAAGAAGAAAGTGCAAAGGTAGGCTTAATGCTGAACATAAAGAAAACAAAAATAATGACCACCAAGAACCTTCACATGTTCAACCTAGACAATGAAGAAACAGAAATAGCAAAAGAATTCCCATGCCTGGGATCAAACACTGATAGAAATGGGGACTGCAGTCAGGAAAGCAGAAGAAGACTAAGAATGGGGAGGGCGACTATGAAAGAACTAGAAAAGATTCAAAAATGCAAAGATACACAACTGAGTACAAAATCATACAAGGCATTGTATTCCCTATTCCCATGGATGGATGTGAGAGTTGGACAGTCAAGAAAGAAGATCGGAAGGAAACCAATGCATTTGAGAGACTATGGTGCTGGAGAAGAGTGCTGAGGATCCCATGGAGAGCCAAAAGGACAAACAAAGGGGTCCTAGAGCAGATCAAGCCAGAAACCTCCCTGGAAGAAGCCAAGATGACCAAATTGAGACTGTCGTACTTTGGACACATAATGCTGGGGAAAGTGGAGGGAAGTAGGAAGAGAGGAAGGCCACATGCCAGATAGATGGACTCTATGAAGGACATCACGGGTATCAAGGGGTTGCAGGAATTAGAGCAGTGAAGGACAGAGGGTCTTAGAGATGTCTCATCCACAGGGCCACCATGAGTCAAGATAGACTCAAGGGAAGTTAACAACAACAATAATTAGTGCACATATCGAGGGGGAGATATTTCAGAAACTTTTAGAATTATACTAAGGCTATTTTTATAGGTGGTTATATGTTTAGGAGATTTTGCCAGCCTGGTGTAGTGGTTTGAGCACTGGATTAGGACTCTGGAGACCGGGGTTCAAATCCCATCTTAGCCAAGGAAACCCACTGGGTAACTTTGGGTGAGTCTCACTGTCTCAGTCTCAGCTGAACAAATCTTGCAATAAAACCCTGTGATAGGTTTGCCTTAGGGTCACCATATGTCAGAAATGGCTTGAAGGCACACAACAACAAGTAATGCAAAGGGGGCTCAGAAATGGCTCCTCTTCATCCTGGAGAGAAGTGACCATTGGGGTGCCACAGGGTTCTGTCCTGGACCCAGTGCTATTCAACATCTTTATCAAATTTGGATGGAGGAATAGGGGGCATGCTTCCCAAATTTGGAGATGACACCAAATTAGGAGGAATAGCTAATACCCCAGAAGACAGGATGAAAAGAAAGAGGGATGGAAGGGACCAGAGATATAAGATGGGGGATAACACCACAGGTTGAACATGAGTCAACAGTGTGATGCAGGAGCTAAATATGCCACTGTGGTTTTAGGCTGCATCAATAGATATATAGTGTCTAGATCAAGAGAAGTAATAGTGCCACTCTATTCTGCTTTGGTCAGGCCTCACCTGGAATACTGTGTCCAGTTCTGGGCACCACAATTCAAAAAGGATGTTGAGAAACTGGAGCGTGTCCAGTGGATGGCAACTAAAATGATGAAGGATCTGGAAACCATGTCCTATGAGGAACGACTTAGGGAACTGGGGATGTTCAGCCTGGAGAAGAGATGGTTAAGAGGGGATATGATAGCCCTGTTTAAATATCTGAAGGGATGTCATATTGAGGAGGAAGCTAGCTTGTTTTCTGCTGCTCCAGAGAACAGGACTTGGAACAACGGATGCAAGCTACAGGAAAAGAGATTCCACCTCAACATTAGGAGAAACTTCCTGACAGTAAGAGCTATTCAATGGTGGAAGACACTCCCTCGGAGTGTGGTGGAGTCTCCTTCTTTGGAGGTCTTTAAGCAGAGGCTGGATGGCCATCTGTCAGGGATGGTTTGATTTTGAGTTCCTGCATGGCAGAAGAAGGGGGTTGGACTGGATGGCCCTTGTGGTCTCTTCCAACTCTAGGATTCTATGATTTTAAGTAGTCCAAAACAGCACCAGGTTAGGAAAGAGGGTTAAAGTAACATCTAGTCATTACCGGACTTGAGTTTTCAGGATACCTATAAATTCCCAAATGAAAATAAAGTGAAGAGACAATGGAGTTTTTCACATGGGGGGAAATCCCGTGCAAAACTGCTGCTTTAAATTTAAAAAAACCCGCAAAAGCGGTCATGATTTCACATGACATCACTATTAAATTGATGTTAAAAGGAGGTTAAACCGAATGAAAACCCCTCATTTACACTTCTTTTTACTTTCGGAAAAACCTGAAAGTAAAAATGTTTTTTTTTTTCATTTGGGTTAACCTCCCTGTTAACAGTGCTTTTACTTTTCACACAGGGCAGAACGGAAGAAATCCCGTTCATTAAAAGCTTCCACTTTTGCGTTTGTTTGTTTTTACTTTAAATTTTGTTTTTACTTTAAAGAGCGATTTTGCACGGGGCTCCCCGTGTGATAAACTCCAATGTTAAAGGCAGAAAAAAATGACTTCTTGAAAACTAGTATTCTAGATCCATTGATGGACAGATCTTTCACTGATTCTAAATGAGGTTAGTTTTTACAAGCTTTCCCAGAGAACTATGGAAAAGTTTCTCTGTATTATGAGAGAATTCACACACACACCAGGAAATCATGCCCCTTTCCCCCAAAGCTTATGATATGCCAGGTGTTGCTGGATTGATGCTCTGAATAGTGGTGAGTCCCTGAACTGCATGTAGATGTTTCTTCCTTTTCTTCAGGCGTTGAACCAATTTCACACAACCAGACTCCTCTTGGAAAAGAAAGGAATAGCAATAGAAACAGCATTTACATTTATATGCTGCTTAACAGTGAGCTCAGCAGTCTCTAAGCACTTTACAATCTGCCCCCAACAAGATGGGTAGTCATTTACCAACTTATGGAAGGCTTAGGCCCTCTGCAGATGGGTGGCCATGGGCCACCCCATGGAGCCACGGATTGGGGCCAAGGATCCACTCTTTTTCCAGCCCTGGAAGGAGTGCTAAAATAGCGCTCCTTCTGCAAGGTGCGGAAAGGGCACCGCAAGAGGTGTTGTATGCCTCTTTGGCATCTCTTCTGGCTCAGCATGTCTGGGAACTGAGCCAGAAGGTCTTAATCGGAGCACCCGTCGTGTGTTACGTCCTCAGGAAGGGGTCCTCAGGAAGGGGTTGAGGTGCCTAGCGTGAGGCTGCCCCTCCCCTTCTTTGCCTCCCTGCAAAGGGGGATAGTCAGCCTTGCATTAAACTCACAACATTGTGGCTGCAGGAATGACTTTTAACCACTGCATCACAAGGGCTCCCATTTAAACATCAAGCCTGCCTGAACTATCTGACATTCCTCTTTCCTTGACTATTCTCATGGATATGCATGGAAACTGGTCCTTGGAGTAAATAGCAAAGACTTATTCTGGGGGAACAACTAAAGGAATAAATGTCCAGAACTACTTCTGGACATGGAGATTTAAGGCTAGATTGCTACACTATGAGCCTTTGCAGACTGCCAGAAATAGTGCAAATTGAGTCCACTTTAAGGGTTACGGTTAGTGCTAGGGAATCATGGGAATTGGGTTTTTTTCTTCTGAGACATTGAGCCTTCTCTGTCAGAGAGCTCTGGCACCACAATAAAATACAGTTCCCATGATCCCCTAACCCCAACCCTTAAAGTGGACTCAATTTGCACTATTTCTAGCAGTCTGCAAAGGCCCTAAATTAGGGTTGCCGTTTGTCCCAGAAAGCCAGGAAAATCTTGGATTGAAAGGATTAAAACATGTCCTGTCCAGCTGGGCCAACTGAAGCAGTAAATCCCGCATTTCTCCTTCAATGAGGGCTGGTGGGTGTTAAAATGCGGCAGTGGTGATGAAGCAGGAAACCATGCAAGAAGACTGGAACTGGCAGGAACCTCATCTGTCCTGTAAATTGCTACTGGACAGGTGTAGCATGGCCAACATATTCTATGGGGCACTTGTAAGCCTTCTCTTCACAGTAACTAGAGGGAGAAATAAGGCAAAAAGCTCTTAGCTTGGTAATGGTAATGAAGTTGAAACATAATGGTAGAAAAAGCCCAAAGCTTAATGTGCATCATCAGAATGATATGCATAATTATAGTAATTTACATAATATGGGCAAATTAGATGCCCAGATATGAGGGGCTGGAATATGGCAACTCTACCCTAGATACATTTCTGGAAGAGTCAGAGAAGGAGGAAATCACCCTGAAACATCAGAAAGAACACTTTGTACAGAACAAGAAGGAAATGAACTGGAAATGCTACCTAACAATATTGCACCTTGTAGACACATAGCCCTTAGTGCTGGCATGTTTGCATTCCAGTTGAACTCCAGTTTCCAACAATTCTTTACTCCTGGCTGGTGTCTTTCTCCTCAATTGTTCTTCCTGGTTTGTCCTATAGTTCTGACTTGCTCTTTAGTCCTAAGGTGTAAATTGCTTCTCAACTCTGTAATCATCATTTGATCTTGATGCGCTCTTTGGCTTTGATTATTGACTGGTTTTATGGTTTCTGGCTCTGCCTCTATGCATTCATCTGCAGAACACTTGGTCTGCTAGCACTGACTTTGTGAGCACAGAATTTAATTTATCTTTGAGCAAACACGCAGAAGAACTTCTTGAGGAAATGGTACTCAAGACACCCAAGTATTATGAGCTGGACAAATTTGTACTCTGAACTAGGTAATGAAAAGCTTTAGAACATCTTTGTTTAGTATCCCTGCTTGACAAATCTATTCATTGCCCATGAAGCCAGGCCAGCAGATTACTGTATAAGAAGCAGAACTTGCTATCAGGAGCAGCACCTTAGTTCCAAATCAATGAACCTGAAACAGTTATGCTTAGTTATGTTTCGCCTTCCTGTGAGGCATCACAAGAAATTAGAAGAGTTGGAAGTTTTTCTTAAGCTCTCTCTTTAGTTGCTATATAGTTACTATCATAGCAGAATCTTTTGAAGGAAGAATAGTTATTCAACAGGAAATAGGTTACCATTTTTAATTTAGGGCCAGTGAGATATGCATTCACTTTGCATTGTACAGTTGCCCTCCGTTCCAGACCCTTCTGCAAAAATGGAAACCCTCGCATATTCAAGCCCCAAGTGGTGGTGTGCGCGGTGGATGCACACCCCATTGTATGCCCCTTCATTTGTCCCTTGTGCATAAGTGAGGGATGCGGAACCGAAGTCCATGAAAATGGAGGGGTGACTGTAATGTATATCTACCAAATCTGCACGTATCTAACTAGGATGTCAGTATATGGCAATGTCTTTCTACAATGCAATTTCCAAACAATAGTGTAAAAAAGTATGTGCAATATACAAAAGTGCCCCAAAAATGCATTTTATTAGCTGGCTTTTAATCATATGCATATGAGAAAACATGCATACACAATACATAGATTATGAGAAATACATATATAGTACTCCTCCTCCCCCCCTTTATAACTAACTTGAGGGGTAAACATTCAAACTGATGAGAATGAATGAACGCTGGGAAAATGAGAAACTGCGCAGAATTACATTTGACAGATTTGACCATTCCTATATTAAATTCCTTATTAATATGCAGCCCAAGGAACCCAACAGAAGAGCTTTTGAAAAGATAAGAGAAGGAAACAGACAGAGAAAGCAGTTTGACTAATCCCTTCTCAGTGTGCAAATCTCCAAACAAATTGCTTACAAGTGTTCCAGTTTCTCTTGATCATCCTGAAAGCTACCCTTTTGAGTTGTTGTTGCCTTTTTTTCCCTTTTTAAGTAGCTTGCATCTCTCCTTTGAACAAAGATAAATCTTTGAACTAGAGTTGCCTTATCCATCTTTCTCAGATCATTTTATGAGAGCAAGTAATTAGCCAGAAGGAGCTCAGGTGTCAGACTGGAGCCTAATAGAGAACCTGGTCTATTTATTAAGCAGGTAACTGGGCTCCTTTTAAATGTCACTTTGCCTTGTTAATCTCGCTAAGGGTGCTGTTCAGAGAGCAATATTTCCATCAATTTATTTATTTATTTATTTATTTATTTATTCATTTACAAGACGAAGGGTCTGTTGAGATGAATGGCACCACAGAAGGCGCAATGTGGCAAACGCTTGTTTGGGAATTATTGTCTGAGTTTAATTATGGCATACGAGATTGGAGGAGGAAGGGGAAAAAATGAATGATAAATTCTGCCCGACATTATTATTTGAAATGCAAATGCAAACACTTAAAAAGTTTAAGCGTGGTGAAGTGTCACCTTTTGATCCTTCCTTGTAGCATATCGTTGACTCGTCCTTTGCCAGGGTGCCTTTCTGAATTGCATATTAGGTGGATGGAAGTTGCAGCTTGGATGGCAAATGGCTCAATATAAAACTCAAGGCCAGCTTAAATTTGGAGGGGCTTGATCTCCAGAATTTCGGAAGCGAGAAGATTAATTTCTCAAATTCATAATTATTCCCTTACTCCTAGTTCTAGATGTTGGGGCTCCATCTCAAATGTCAATAATTTTTTCAAACATTTCTACTCCAGCGATATCCAGAGGTTATTGACAAATGCATAAATTATGAATGTCTGGAAATGGGTTTGGGTTTGGTTCTGCCCTGCTACGAGGGGTTTTAATTATCACTTTTTAAGACAATTGACAGAAAGTTTGTTTTGATTTGTCATTGTTAACTTTTCTCTATGTAGTCACCATTTCTCAACAGGTCTGTTCAGGCACTCCTGAAATTTGCTTCTGAAACAATTCACTTTTCTTGTCTGGATACAGTGTGTCTGAAGAGAGAGAGAGTTTTTTCTATCTATGGACAGCTGGAAGTCAGAAATCATTGCCCACCTACCACAGTTTCACTGAGAGATCTAATAGTAGATCCAGACTTGCATGACTAATATGTTCATCTATATTCATTAAATGAATAAGAAACTCCTGGAAACAGGAA
>CM034711.1:21990065-22001763 GCA_020142125.1 Phrynosoma platyrhinos | reverse complement strand
GTCTAGCCCACATTTTACCAATTTGCTTGCAAGAATGTCATGGGGAATTTTATGCAGTGGGGAGGGAGAATGTGCACTTCTGTGTTTCTGTCAAACATTGCATCCCATGTAATTGATTGCCTTAATTCCCTCCAATTGACTTCATTACAGGCAGCAGTTCTTATCTTTATAAAATGTGATGGTTTATGCACCCAAACAAGCACAATTACCATTATATCAATGTAATAATCATCGCAGACTTGGGGAAAGGTAAAAAAGACTTCTGAGATAATTAGGACAGGGGAGTGGAATTTTAAAAGGACATGGATGTTTTATGTCACATATTAACAGAATATTAATGCAGTTAGGAACAGTTTGTCCTACTTGCCAGCAAAGTAGTTCACAATACAGAGGGCCCAAGCAAACAAGTTCAGTGTGTAATTGGACCGGGCATGTCTGTTGTCATTTTTCGGTGTAAAAAAACAGCAACTATTGGCAAGGCGAAGGCCAAGTAAGATCGGCCTGTGGCAGCTTGAATCAATCCACTGCTTGCTACTCCTTGATGGAATAAAACAATCATGTTCAGTGCAGCCAGGCATTTAACATAGAATCGTGGCATTGCTAGAGACTGTCTAATCCAGTGAATGATTTCTGGAGTAAGAGGCAATACAGCATCCTTGCTAAAAGTCACCCTGAGAGAAATAAGAAACCAGTGAAACCAACATTGACAAATTCATCCTGCTCTCATTTTAAATGGCATTTGACTGTAATTGGCTTAATTGACATTGGTAGTAAATGCCCATTGTTGTTAATATTTTAAATAGTACAACGTCTTTGCTTTAATCACTGAAGGTTGGAAATTGCAGGTGGCCCCTGGGAGCCCGCCATCAGTATCACCAGACCACTGAAAAAGTGCCCACTTGCATATTTTGGCCAAGACAATACTTCAAGTAACTCCAGGATGCTTTAAAATGATGTTTCTGCCCCCCTCCATTCCACCTTGGAACAACCAAACCCTACCCAAAAGGATTTGGTACAGTATCACTTTTAGTTGACACAAATGGTGGGCACAACGGTGCACTGCATTATGGAATCATAGAATCATAGAATCATAGAGTTGGAAGAGACCACAAGGGTCATCCAGTCCAACCCCACTCTGCCATGCAGGAACTCCCAATCAAAGCATCCCCGACTGATGGCCATCTAGCCTCTTCTTAAAGACCTCCAAGGAAGGAGACTCCACCAAAATTTCCGAGGGAGTGTGTTCCACTGTCGAACAGCCCTTACTGTCAGGAAGTTCCTCCTAATGTTGAGGTGGAATCTCTTTTCCTGGAGCTTGCACCCATTGTTCTGGGAGTCCTAGAGCTTCCTAAAATTGGACCATTTGGCAATGCAGGGTCCCGTGCGTATCCACCCCGCTGTACACTGCCTTCAGGAGACTTCTGGTCATCTTCACAAGCAACTTGGAAATATCTGAACTGAATAATGCAAAAGAACACTGGCTCCACATAATTGGTTTTTTCCTTGAGAGGAAAAGAAGCATACCTTATGGCAGATTTGAGCATTGGGATGTCTGTGATCCACTATTTTAGAGGGAAAAGATATGTTTCTTCAACTCCAAGGCAATGTGTGATGCATAGGAGATAACTGCTGGCAGAGATAGAAAATAAATCAGATTGGTAGGAAAGATTTGTCATGTTAAGTCAACCTTCTCTTAAGCTGAGACTAGAACAATGGGGGATGTGGGTGGGTGGGTGGAATCATAGAATCACAGAGTTGGAAGAGACCATAAGGGCCATCCAGTCCAACCCCCCTGCCATGCAGGAACTCTCAATCAAAGCATCCCTGACAGATGGCCATCCAATCTCTATTTAAAGTCCTCCAAAGAAGGAGACTCCACAACTCTCCAAGGGAGTGTTTTCCACTGTCAAACAGCTCTTACTGACAGGAAGTTCCTAATGTTGAGGTGGAATCTCTTTTCTTGCAGCTTGCATCCATTGTTCTGGGTCCTATTCTCTGGAGCAGCAGAAAATAAGCTTCCTCCATCCTCAATAGGACACCCCCTTCAAATAATTAAACAGGGCAACCGTGTCACCTCTTAACTGTCTCTTCTCCAGGCTAAACATACCCAGTTCCCTATGTCATTCCTCATAGGGCATGGTTTCCAAACCCTTCACCATTTTAGTTGTCCTCCTTTGGACACACTCCAGTTTTTCAACATCCTTTTTGAATTGTGGTGCCCAGAACTGGATACAGTTTTCCAGATGGGGCCTGACCAGAGCAGAATACAGTGGCACTATTACTTCCCTTGATCTAGACACTAGACTTCTATTAATGCAGCCTAAAACCACATTGGCATATTTAGCTCCTGCATCACACTGTTGACTCATGTTCAACTTGTGGTCTACTAGGACTCCTAGATCCCTTTCACACGTAGTCTCCTTAAGCCAGGTGTCCACCATCTTATATCTCTGGTCCCTTCCATCCCTCTTTCTTCCTTTCTTTTCCCACTCTCATACCAGCACCAAGCAGAGGAAGCATCTCAGAAGTGCATTACATTTCCTGTCACTCATCTTTTGCCTATTTCAGCTGCTTCCAATTAATGTCAAGCACATGTCACATTTCCAAGCATTGAGTGGATGCCAAAGTGTCACTGGTGGGATTTGTTGCAGCTATTCTACATGAAACTTGTATGAAATCTATTCATGCTTTGTTGATCCACCTTTCTCGTGTATGGTGGCTACCATTGAGGGGGGAAAAGCAGAATTGTTTCGTTGCTGCTCACCATTCTGTGACATTCTGTGTCCTTTCTAATGTGGCTTTTGGATTGTTTCAGGAGAGTCCAGGAGAATATCCAAGCTGCAAGCCTGAGATTTCAGGGGGAGTGTAACCCCATCCAGCACAGGCAAGGTCCCTATTCCCTGGTCTGGCCTATGAATGACCACGGACAATTCTGTCTTATCTAGATTAAATTTTTATTTGTTTGCCCTCATCTAATCCATGAAAACAGACATCGGTTCAGCACAACGACAGCTTCATTGGAATCAGATGGAAAGGTAAGGTAGAGTTGGGTGTCATCCGTATATTGGTACCACCACATCCCCAAGCTCTGAATGACCTCTGTCAGCAATTTCATATAGATGTCAAACAGCATGGAGGACAACACAGAACCTCAAGGGACCCCACAGGTCAGGGAGTCAAAGAGGAGTCCTCCAGCACTACCTTCTGAGTTTGTCCCTCCAAGAAAAACCAGAACATAATAGTGCCCCCAAGTCCCATCCCAGAGGGTTAGGGGGGTTGCAGACTGCCAGAAATAGTGCAAATTGAGTCCACTTTTAGGGTTAGGGTTAGTGCTAGGGAGTCATTGGAATTGTTGGTTTTTTTCTGAGACATTGAGCCTTCTCCGTCAGAGAGCTCTGGTGCTGCAATAAAATACAGTTCCCATGATTCCCTAGCCCTAACACTAACCCTAAAAGTGGACTCAATTTGCACTATTTCTGGCAGTCTGCAACCCCCCATAGTCCAGATGGTTGATGGTACTGAAAGCTGCTGAGAGGTCTAGATGAACCAACAGGGACACATTCTCCCTGCCCAGTTACCTGTATAAGTCATCCATGAAGGCTAGATTTGTGGGAGGCTAAATTTAATTAGAGCTGAGCAGGGATTTGAAGTTTGATTTCTGAAGTCATAGTCCAACACTCAAAGCACTACACCATGCTGATTCTCTTTGTAACATTTTTTAAAAAATTAATATTAATGCATGACGCATAACGCCAGCACGTTGGGCGTTCCAAAATGGCTCCCACCACCATGCTCATGCGTGTGCAAGTGCGGGCGCCATTTTGGATGCAAAAATGGCACCCGCGCTCACACGTGCATGTGCCTGCAAGTGCAGGTGCCATTTTGGAAGACCCCATGGCGGCTGCGCCATACAAATTCGCATGGCGCAGCCACCATGGGGCCTTCCCTGGGCCTTGGGAATGCCCCCCCTGCGTGCGCCATGTGATTCGCCCGGTGCATGGGTGGGGGGGCATTCCCAAGGCCCAGGGAAGGCCTCCCTGCCCGTGCACTGGGCGAATTTGCACGGCACACATGCGGGGGCATTCCAAAATGGCGCTTCCCATGCACGCATGCACGCATGCATGCACACAATGGCAGGAGTCGTGCATATGTGCGTGCAAGTGCACACGTGCCCACCCAGCCCCTGTGCCATCCCCCCCCGGCCCCCGGCAAAAAAGGTTGTCGACCCCTGCTATAGACAAAGAAACTTACAAACGATTCCACTTGAGTGGCTTGAACTAAAGAAAAGCTACAAGAGATTGATAAAAACAAAAAAAGTGTTAGCTCTTAAAGATTCCTGGTCAAACTTAATAACAGCTGCCAAAAATAAGGACACAACCTCTTTTTGGAAAATAGTTTCTAGTAGATGGCCAAGGCCTATAGGTATGAATTATCGTATCTCTGTCAGCTGTTGGGAACAGTTTTACAGCAAGCTGTATGACCAGTCTCAGTGTATTTATAAGCCTTCCCTTGTTGATATCGAAGAACTTCCGAAATGGCCGCCAATCTCTGAGCTGGAAATTAAAAATTTGATCTCGAGAATCACACCATCACTCCCGGAAGTGACAACATACCCTCAGAAGTGTTTAAAACCAACATTGAATGATGGATACCTATATTTGTGGCTCTTTTCACCGCTATAGACGAAACAACTTATATTCCTGAGAACTGGGGCATTGCCATTATTGTGCCAATATATAAGAAGGACGATAAATGTGACCCTGGAAATTATAGGCCAATTAGCCTTCTTAACATCATAAGCAAAATGTATGCTCTACACCTACTGGACAAGCTTCAAGAATGGCTTGAAGAAGAGGAAATCATCAGGGAGGAACAGGCTGATTTCAGGAAGAGTCGATCTGCAATTGACCATACCTTAGTTCTTAAACATCTCTCTGAGAAATACGTCGCTTCAGCTAAGGGAACACTTTTCACTGCCTTTGGACCTTATCCCACGGGGCCAAAAGCAGCAAGAATCCACTAAGAATCAGGCGCTATAGCGCTATACATTCCCGGGTGATCACACGACGTCGCTCAGAATCGGCTAAGAATCAGGCGCTATAGCGCTATAGTTTTCCGGGTGATTACACGACGTCGCTCAGAATCCAGCAAGAAACCGCTCGGAATGCAGCATCATTCGGGTTCTTTTGTATGTCGGTTTCAGCGGGCATTGCAATAGCGCTAGCTTATCCATAGCGCTATTATAGCGCTAGCGCCATATTTATACTAGCGCTATAGTACTGGAATGATGCTCATATCGCTTTCTTGCCACTTTTGAGAGCAGCGTGGGATAAGGTCCTTTGTTGACCTCAAATCTGCATTCGATCTCATCCCAAGAGATAAACTCTGGAAAAGTTTGAGGCCAATACTGATTGATAAATGGCAATAAAACCTGTTTTCCCCCCACTGCAGTCTGATCTTGTTCTGTGCACAGATCAGACAAAAAAGTAAATGTGATAATCTCCTTAGATTCATTTCGCCCATTTGAGGATGATGGACATGGAAGTCAATATCATGAATGTTATGAAATGCACAGATACAAGATGGGGGACACCTCGCTTGACAACAATACATGTGAAAAAGATCTAGGAGTCCTAGTAGACTACAAGTTGAACATGAGTCAACAGTGTGATGCGGCAGCAAAAAAGCCAGTGTGATTCTAGGCTGCAGCAATAGAAGTATAGTGTCTAGAGATCAAGGGAAGCAGAATATTCTGCTTTGGTTAGGCCTCACCTGGAGGAATACTGTGTTCAGTTCTGGGTACCACAATTCAAAAAGGAGCATGTCCAGAAAAGGGCAATCAAAATGGTGAAGGGTCTGGAAACTATCAAGCCCTACGAGGACCGACTTAGGGAGCTGGGTATATTTAGCCTGGAGAAGAGAAGGTTAAGAGATGATATGATAGCCCTGTTTAAATATTTGAAATGTATGTCATATTGAGGAGGGAGGAAGCTTATTTTCTGCTGCTCCAGAGACTAAGGAGATGGAGCAATTGATTCAAACTATGGGAAAAGAGATTCCACATCAACATTAGGAAGTGCAAGCTGTTCGACAGTGGAAGACACTCCCCCAGAGTGTGGTGGAGTTGGGGGTGTTTTGATTCTGTGTTCTTGTATGGCATGGGGTTGGACTGGATGGCCCCTTGGGGTCTCTTCCAACCTATGATTCTTTGATTCTATAATTAACACTCTGTATGCCACCTATCACCATGTGTTGACTCTCCCCAACCTTTGACATATGATAGTGCTAAATGGCAGCAGCATCAGAATCTTCACCAAGACTTTTCTGTGAAAAATCTAACCCACCCATCCAGCCCCCATTTAGTTTGGCTACCCACCAATATATTCCACAGGCATTTCATCATTGTTCCTGCTGCTACAGTGTGATTCCCAGGAGAAGCTGAAGAACGGGAATGAATACAGGAGGACATAATAAACCTGGCACTGTTCAATAGGGAGCTATTAGAGATAAGGTCAGGAGTTCCAATGATACGTTCATTTTATCGTAGGAAATTAGACCGGTGAAATAAAAGTGGATTTTTGTCTCTTTGAGAAGAAGCTGAAGTCTTCCCGAGAAAGGTGGGGAAAGCGCAGAGGATGAGAAGCAGAGGCAAAGAAGAAAGGGTAAGAGTGAAATGAACGGAGCAGATCAGCATAAGCAATGCCGTGAGCCATTCTGTGTGCTGAATTAATGCATTGTGTGTGCGATCTATATCTCCAATGGCAACAGGAAATGGCTTGTGGAGCTGTGTGCTTGGAAACATCTCTATGCTCAGGACCAAGCTAATTGGGGGCTATATTTGTTGTTAACTGCCCTTGAGTTGATCTGGACTCATGACAGCCCTATGGATGAGACATCTCCAAAACCCTCTGTCCTCCCCTGCTCTGCTTAATTCCTGCAAACCCTTAATACCTGTGACCTCCTTAATAAAGTCCATCCATCTGGCATGTGGCCTTCCTCTCTTCCTACCTCCTTCCACCTTCCCCAGCATTATTGTCTTTTCCAAAGAGTCCTCTCTTCTCATGATGTCACCAAAGTACGACAGCCTCAGTTTGGTCCTCTTGGCTTCTTCTAGGGAGGTTTCTGCTTTGATCTGCTCTAGGACTCACTTGTTTGTCCTTTGTATCCTCTGCACTCTTGTCTAGCACTACATTATCTGAAAGGAATTGATTTTCTTCCTATCATCTTTCTTAACTGTCCAGCTCTCGCATCCATACATGGTAATAGGGAATACAATGGCTTGTACGATTCTAATTTTTTTGTCAAGTTGCATATCTTTGCATTTTAGAATCTTTAATAGTTCTGTCATAGCTGCCCTCCCCATTCTTAGTCTTCTTCTGATTTCCTGTCTGCAGTCCCCATTTCTATCAATGTTTGAACCCAAGTATGGGAACTCTTTTATTATTTCTATTTCTTCATTGTCTAGGTTGAACTTGTAAAGGTCCTCAGTGGTCATTATTTTTGTTTTCTTTATATTCAACATTAATCCTGCCTTTGCACTTTCTTCTTTGATCTTCCTTCGTAGGTGTTCCAGGTCTGTGAGGTTCTCTGCTAGTATTATGGTGTCATCTGCATACCTTAGATTGTTGATATTCCTTCCTCCTGTTTTCATTCCTCCTTCTTCTGTGTCCAAGCCTGCTTTTCTAATAATATGTTCTTAATATAAGTTGAATAGGTAGTGAAAGGATGCAGCCTTGTCCGACTCCTTTGCCAGTTGGGAACCACCAGGTTCCTGAAGACCTACATGTAACCTAGACCTTTGCATGTTGAGCATCAAGGTCTCAATAGGGTTCCAACCATGTTCGATTGGTTGAATGTAGTTACAGGGTGAGTCTTCTTTTAATTTTCATCCAATTCAGGGACACTATATATGTGGTCATGGTCCTGTCCCCAGTTTTAGCCATGCACATGTCCTGGTGAATGCCTGAATGGGGACATTTGGTGACTTGAAAAGATGCAGACAAAGAGCAAGAGGCTGGAGCAACTTCCTAGTGTGGAAAAGTTATGAATTTAGACTTCTTAGGTTAGAAAGAAAATAGAGCATTGGGAGAAAAATGACAGAGATGCATAAAATTTTCCATGGTGTGGATAAGGATAGGTTAGACTACTGCATAGCCAACATGGTGTAGTGGCTAGAGTGTGGGATTACAACTCTGCAGACCAGGTCCCTGCTTTGCCATGAAACCCAAAGGTCACAGTCTCTCAGCCTCAAGGGAAGGCAATGGCAAACCTCTGCACAACTCTTGCCAGGAAAACCCTATGACAGGTTCACCTTAGGGTCACCATAAGTCAGAAATGACTTGAAGGCACACAGTAACAAGACTACTAGAAGATCCTTAAACACTAGATCAGGGGTAGGCAACCTTTCCCCTTTAAGGGCCGAGGGACTTCAGCTCCCAGAAGCCTCAGCCATGTAGGCCAATAGTCCCATGTTGGCCAATAGCTCCTGGGATTCTGGGAGCTGAAGTCCCTTGGCCCTTAAAGGGGAAAGGTTGCCTACCCCTGCACTAGATTCTAGAATACTGCAAATAAATAGGGTTAAGTTGCAATACTAGAACCAGTGACAGAAGACAAGAAGCCATTGGGGGCCATCAGCTTGAGAGCTGTGGGAGATTTCGGGAATGATACATGGAGTGATACACACATAGATTTCAGTAGGGATACTATCTCACACAACACGTATTGTGGAATTCACTGTCAAAAGATGAAATGACTGCTATCAATATGGATGGCTTAAACAAGAAAGGGGGATGAAACAAAATTCACAGATGATAAGGCTTTAGGTAGAGAACCAGCATTGTGTAGTGGTTTGAACACCGGACTATGATTCTGGAGATCAGGGTTTGATTCCTTGCTCAGCCCTGGAAATGCACCAAGTGGCCATAGAATCACAGAGCTGGAAGAGACCCCAAGGGAAATCCAGTCCAACCCTTTCTGCCATGCAGGAATATACAATCAAAGCATCCCCAACAATGGCCATCCAGCCTCTGTTTAAAGGCCTCCAAAGAAGGAGACTCCACCACTCTCTGAGAGAGTGTGTTCCACTGTTGAACAGCTCTTAGTCAGGAGGTTCATCCTAATGTTGAGGTGGAATCTCTTTTCCTGTAGTTTGAATCCACTGCATCATGTCCTAATCTCTGGAGCAGCAGAAAACAAGCTTGCTTCATAAGACAGCCCTTCAAATATTTAAACATGGCCATCATCTCACCTCTTACTTTTATCTTCCCCAGGCTAAACGTGCCCAGCTTCGAAAGCCACTCCTCATAGGAGATGGTTTCGAGAACGTGGATGAGTCACACAGTCTCTGCCCCAGAAAACCCTGTGATAGGTTTGTCATATGTTGGAAACGGCTTGAAAGCACACAGCAAGAAAAGGCGTTCAGTGGCTATCAATTATTATGGCTACATCAAAGGTCTCACATTAATATGGCTGTTATCAAAGTTCATGTGTCTCTATGGACGTTATTACATGGGGAGTAGCGGGGAGAAAGTGGAAATAAACAGGCATGAGCAGAAGTCTTTAATTTATGGGATTTGTCCCGTTCTGCCTCGTATGATAACTAAATTTGAATTTAAAAGGGGGTTAATTCGAACGAAAACCTGATCTTTTCATTTTTGAGATTTTTGAGGATTTGAAAAGATCAGGTTTTTGTTCGTATTAACCCCCTTTTAAATTTGAATTTAGTTATCAGATGAGGCGGAACGGGACAAATCCCATAAATTAAAGACTTCCGCTCGTGCCAGTTTATTTCCACTTTCTCCCCATGACTCCCCATGCGATAACATGCTTAGTCCCAGTCCTAGATAAAGACAAATTGATGTACTGTTGCACTTGCCATTGTTGCATTTCTTCAAGTCATTTCCAACCCAATTATGAGCGGGTGGCATCCTGATAGTATCAGACACATCTAGCTGCCGAAATTGCCTTCCGGTGCAGCCTGGCTCCATCGTCGCTCCAAGGGGCACTCCAGTGGTCATTTTATCAAGCCAGAAAACTCCCAGCTTCGATAAGAGGCACGAGAAGCGCCCCTTGGAGCAGCGTGGATCCAGGCTGCAGTCGGGCAGCTAAATGTGTCTTGATACTAATCCGGATGCCGCCTGCTTCCAATTTTAAGCTAGCTCAGGTAAGCCAGTTTATAACAGCTGGTTTATAACCAAGTGTGATAATCTCCCAGCAAGCTAGCTATTGCACTTATTTGCACATATTTTTTTTCTTCTGGTCATTCCCAGCACTATCTTTTTTGGTCACTAGTGAAAGAGCGTGTGCCAGACTATCATAGGCCTTTGGCCTGATCCAGCAGGGCTCTTCTTATGCTCTCCAGTAAAAATGAAAGTTTAGGAGCCACTTCCTTTTGTAGGTTAATAGTGATGAGGTGCCAAGGCAATAGTCTTCCTTCCAGAGCTGATTATCTCAGGCCTTTTTAATGCCATTCTGCTCAAAAAACTGCATACTTCGTTGTACTTTTTTGTGTAAATATCATGGTATAAAGAGATGACATTTTCTGGACTGCTCTTCAGTGTTAATAAAAGATTCCAAGAACAGGGTGACCTTTTCACAAAGGATCTGTAAATGCCAACAACTGCATTAAAACACACACACACATAAACGCCGTCTTCCTTACAGTTCATTCTCAAGCCACAGTTTTGGATGTTTGCATTACTTTGTGAATTTGAGGGCTCACTAACTAATAAAAGCTAGGATATTCAGTGCATGGCAAGAGAGGGAAAGAGAAGAAGTCTTACGATATCAGAGCCCTGAACTATTTTCAGAAAGGTAAATGTGTTAGATGATTCCCACAAAAACAGTATATATTCTTACACTTTCTGTCTTTATGGTGCCAAAAAGTTTTTTGTTTGTCTGAAGCAAAGATGAATCTGTCAAGTTTGATTTCGCTCAGCTTCTCGTAATTGCATTGTTTTTTATTCAGTTCCATTCACACAACACCTTGCAAATTTTAGAGTCCACAGGAAAATGTTTGCATATTTTGTCCATGCACAGCTTTCACTGTTTTGCTTTTTCAGTCACACTGAAAGAGCTAGTGTGGTTTTGAGGTTTTGCGTATTGGACTAATATTCTGGGAGTCCAAGGTTCGAATCTCTGCTTACCCATTGAAACCCACTGGGTAAACTTGGTTCACACTCTCTGAGCCTCAGAGGAAGGCAAAAGCAAGCCCCACTTGAATAAGTCTTGTCAAGAAAACCCCTGATATCTTGGGGTTGTCATAAGTCAAAAACGGCTTGAAAGCACACAACAAGAATGTATACCGGTGCATCTGCACTGTAGAAATAATGCAGTTGGACACCACTTTAAGTGCTGAAGCTCCAGCCTATGGAATCTTGGCATTTGTAGTTTTACAAGGTCTTTAGCCTTCTCTGCAAAAAGTGCTGATACCTTGCAAAAGTACAAATCCCAGAATTCTGTAGGATGGAGCCACAGCAGTTAGTGTGATGTCAAACTGAATTATTTCTACAGTGTAGATGCACCCTAAAAATGAAAAGAAAATGAAAGAACAATGGGATGTAAGTCAGGGGTTCAGAAAGAACTGAACATCTGGGTAGCAATGTTTGAGCCAGAGAATCTTCCAGTAAAAAATAAATAAATCTTTTTATTGATTTTTACTGTTATTATATTTATTTTATTGATGTTATTGGCATATTGC
>CM034711.1:21971617-21982193 GCA_020142125.1 Phrynosoma platyrhinos | reverse complement strand
TATGGAATGGCCTGCCGGACGAGATCCGTCTTATTATCATGCTCACTGCCTTTAAAAAGGAAGTGAAGACGGATCTCTTCCGGCAGGCCTTCCCTGAATAATATCCTCCCGGATTTTCTGCCCTGGGAGACGAGTTTGTCTGTTATTTATTTGGCTTATCGCGTGTGACTACTGTGTGCTGAATTTTATTGTTTTACTATTTAATTGTTTTATTGCTTTTAACCTTACTCTGTTCAATCCTGTTTTAAGGGGTTGGGAGGTTGGGACTTGGGGATTGTGGTTGTTTTTACATTGTCTTGTTTTAATGCTGTAACCCGCCTCGATTGTTGGGCAGAGAGGCGGGCTATAAATAAAATTTATTATTATTATTATTATTATTATTATTATTATTATTATTATTATTATATCTTGATTGAATGCCTAAATTCTGGGTCTATGGATCATAATAAATGACTGACTGAGATAGTTAGATGGCCATTTCTCAGATTTGATGCTCTAGCACTAGATTTCTACACTGGTAGTAGATTGGAGAGCCAGTGTGGTGGAGTAGTTTGAGTGCCGGACTATGACGCTGGAGACCAGGGTTCAATTCCCTGCTCAGCCATGAAACTACTGGGTGATCTGGGGCAAGTCACACACTCTCAGCCTCAGGGGAAGGTGCAGGCAAACCCTCCTCTGCAGAAATCGTGCCAAGAAAACTCTATGATAGGGTCACCTTAGGGTCATCATAAATTGAAAATGACTTGTAGGCACACCACCACCACAGCACTGGGTAGTCCCGGCTCAGAGGAGGTGGGTTGGTGTAGACTGAAATGACTCCCTATAAAATAAATTTCTACAGAGTCATTCTCTATAAAATAAGTTTAATACCACATAATTTTATTTTTAATACCAAATAATTTTATTTTAATACCTATGATGGGTGACATCATCAGAGGTCATGACACCAAAATGACTCTCAATAAAATAAAAGAGTAATTTCAGTGTCATTCTCTGATGGTGTCATCCAGTACGGTCCACATCTCATAGTGAAATCTCTAGGAGGAAGGATGGGGAAAGGGAGAGCAAGTGGGGTGATCAGCAAAGTACAAGAAGCAAGAAGGAAGTACATTGTGAGGGTGTGAGAGTGAGTAGTGCAAGTAGTATAATGGAAGAATCAAGGGAGGAGGTTCTTGCAAGATAGGTTTGCTGAGAGGTACATTCCATGTCTAAACAGAGATAGGAACCTGAGTCTTCCTGTTTTACATCCAGCATTTAAATATTACTCTGTACTAGTTCTCTCAGATTGGTTGTAAAAGTTGGAAATGGCTTGAAGGCATGCAACAACAACAACAAAGTGAGTTGGATTAGAAAATCCTTGGAGTGCATTCTAGCTCTATAGTTCTTGATTCTATAAAGACATAGTGATGGATCTTGCCTTTAACAGCTTGAAAGCAACTACAAAAATTAATATAGGGCTATTGGTGGGTAGTCAGCATAACGTCTACTGTATGACCTCTAATATCAGAGACAAAGGTGAGATAATGGATTTTCCTATTATCTGGGCAACACAACTGAGGGGTATATAGTATCTCATCCAGGTTAATTAAAAGCTTAATGATGTGTCAGTTTTAAGTTACATTTATTGGGCATCAATATCACAGAGAAGCAACAGAGATCACAAGAGACAATTGCCCGGTGAGGATGACCATTTTGGAAGAAGTGTGAAAGCTTTGAGACGCTTCCAAGTGATGGATTATAAACATGGAGTGCCATGAGGCACACAGAGAGTCCAAGACTTTGGGACTGATAGTGTCCTGCCTGTCTCAACTTCCCTAGGGAAGCTTGGTCATAGGCTGAGCAAAGGAGACCAGACTCCCAGCTTCCCATGACCATCCAAGATCCAGAACACTTCCTGTGTTGTGAGTAGAACATTTATCCAGCTAGTTGTGATAAGGCTTATGTTTCTTTTAACCCCAGCTAAAGATGACCTAGATTTTGTTTTGCAACTTTGCAACTGCTCCTAAGCAAAGCCTGAAGGAAGGTGCCTTCATATATAAGATATTCCTTTGCTCATGTAGATTACTGACATACAATAAAAGCTTTCCTTTAAGGATCTCTTCTTTCCATGCTGTCTCTTCATGCACCTTTGCTCAGTATGTACATGCCTATGCTTTTAGGATTCTCATCTCACACAAGAAGGGGAAGGGATAGCAGACGTGATAAATGCCCCAGTAACCTTACTGTGTAAATTAGTGGGTGATGGCAGCAGGATAGTTTTCAGAGATTCGGTCTCTTACTCAACAGCAGGATTCAGGGCCAAGTAGTCTGTTACATGGTGGCCATGGTGCCCTGTGGTAGCAGGAGACCCGTTATAGAGGTCTATCCTAGTTTCTGGGGAAATAAACCCAGCATGGTGCAATGGTTTGAGTATTGGACTATGACTTTGGAGACCAGGGTTCAATTCAGTCATGGAAACCCATTGGGTGACATTGGGCAAGTCACACATTCTCAACCTCAAAAAACCCTTAGATCATCATAATTCAGAAACTACTTGAAGGCACACAACTGCAATACCAGGTTGAGGCAGAGAGAGACACGTAGGAGGTGCTGTTGAGTTTGTGTCCTGCCTGTAGGCTTCCCATAGGAATCTGGTTGGCCATTGTGGAAAGTGAAAGCTGAACTTGTTAGCACACAGTGTATACCCTGCACTGTATCTAGAATTCCATTTTTTTCCCCATATTTCATATCTGGAGTCCGCATGTTCTTAATAGGTCCTGATGCCCTTTTGGGAACACTAGGTGAGGTTCCTAGGAGAAAAGGAGAAAAGTCTGAAGGCATGTGGACAATCCAGGTAATAACTCAATCAAGGGTGGGACTACAACTCTGGACACCAATCAGATTCAGATTATTATTATTATTATTAACCCACTGGGTTATCTTGGGGAAGTCACTCTCATCCTCAGGAGAAGGCGATGGCAAACCTCCTCTGAACAGATTTTGCCATGAAACCCCCATGATAGGTTCTCCTTAGGGTTGCCATAAGTTAGAAATGAAGGCACGCAGCATGCACATTGGAACAAAGAGGATGTTCAGTCTCTGAATATACCCATTTGTTGTTGTTAACTGCCTTTGAGTCAACCTCAATTCATAGCGAACCTGTGAATGAGATATCTCCAAGTGCTGGGGAGGCCACTGGACTTTCCACTGCAGCTCTTTCTCCTGTTAGCAAATATGATTTTAATAAAATTTTGGGACATGTGGAGTTCCTTCTATGGCCCCAAACTGACCTCTGTAGGATGTCAACCATAAGCCTCTAGGTAGGCACAGGAAAAGGCCTGCTCAAAGAACTGGAAAATTCCCCACCAGACAGGTTTGGAAGTTGCTAAAAGGGAAAAACCATTATCCCTAAAGGTCAACTTAATAGTGCTGGTTTGTCCTGAGTCTTAGATGGGCTGCAGACGGGTGGCTCTAGGCCGTCCCAAGAAGCTGAGGATCGGGGCCTCTGCTGCCACATGCCTTGGCCCCGATCCTCCCTTTTGCTGCCCCCCCAAAGGGAGCAGCAAAATGCCGCTCCTTTCAGGGGTGGCAAAAGGGCACTCTAAGAGCCAGAACATGGCTCTTTAGCACCCCTCCGGTGCAGTGCATCCAATCACTGCACCGGAAGAACGTCCTGATCCCACATGTCGTGCGTAACAGCGTGTGGCGTCAGGATGCCACTGTATTCCACACAGTATTCCAGGTGGGGCCTGACCAAAGCAGCTGTCTTGATCCAATAACTATTTTTGTCAACCTAAAGTTAAAGCCATCAACCAGTCCAGAACCCCACTGATAGTCTTTCTTGGGAAAGAACATCAAGCCTTAGTTACCATCCAAGATAGCTCATCCCCGGAGGCTAGTTTTCAAGTAATATTACTCCCAAAAACCTAGCCTCCCCCCATACAGCACACATACAGTTGTCCCAGGCTGTGTTCCATGTATGTTCTGTGTCACCCTCAGACCTGAGTCTGAACAGTCCTGCTTTCTGTGGTCTACTCTTCAGACAGGTAAATATTGCCCTCTTTAAATCCCTCAAACTTCACTATCCCATTTCCATATTACCATTTCACTTAGCTTTGACTACTGTGCCATTCACTTAGCTCTAAATGACTTGAAGGCAGGCAACAACAACAACAGCAACAACAACAACAAAAAGTGAGTTGGATTAGATAATCCTTGGGGTGTATTTCAGTGAGTTGCTACCATGTGTCTGTGATTGTACCCTGCATTTTTCTAAATAAAACCTTCTTCATTTACCCAAAGCTGGAGTCCTCCTCAGCTATGACTGGTACACACAGGTGCCAATGGTCCCAAAGGTTACCCAACCTCTTGCAAAGCTAATTTTCCCAACATTTAAACTAATACTGACATACTTGGTGGGGATCCCACAGTCCCCCCCCATCTTTTTTTGGGTAAGAGACTGGAAAGGCCTTTAGAATCATAGAGCTGGCCACCCAGTCCAGGCCACCCAGTCCATCCCCCTCCCTGCAGGAACTCACAATCAAAGCACCCCCGACAGATGGCCACTTTAGTTTGAACCACTGTGGCTCTTTTTATGTATGTCATCCACCTCACTTCAGATGCTGGGGCAGCCAGAAATGAGATGGGGAGTGGGTAGGGGATTATCTTAGCAATATCCATGTAGAAGAAAGCAAATCATGTTTCTGCAGTCCCCAAATGAAGCTGTTGGTTTTTAAACATTCTTCCCCATCCAATAACATTGTCTTTTATCTAGATATTCTGAGGGAAACAGCAGTTGAGTGTATTCCATCAGTGTCAGTAGCTTCTCTGGAGTATTAAAATGTGGTTACTGACAGGACATCAATAAGAAGAAGAGGGTGGGGGAGGAAGAGAAGATGGATCTTTCCAAAGCACTAATTTTCTCTGCATGAGGAGAGCCAGCGTATGTGTTGCCACTCCGCCTTGCTGAAATGATAATGGGGAAAAGCAGCCATAAACATTGCACTGCAAATCAAGCAATATATTTTTCAAGTGGAAACTCCATCCAGAGGAGATTTACATTCAGTAGCAGAGCCGGGTTTCGCCACACTTTCCAATAATAATGTCACAGACTGCTCTAAACTGGTGGCAGGTCTGGAGGAGATGCTGCAGACGGGAAGGCAGGAGCCATGAAAAATATTGCACGGAAAGTGAAAATAAAAGCCCACATAAAAAGTCACACCCTTAACTGACCCTATACCAGCCCTAAACTCATCTGGGCTGGTTTAGAATAAAGAAAGAAGTAAGAGGGGAATTGTGTCTCTAAAAATAAGGGTTAAAAAGGGATACCTATATGCACAAAACTTATGTTCAATAACTGGTATGTGTGGTAGAGATATATTAGAATGTGCAGATGTAGAGATAATTTTATTGTTATTGTGTACCTTCAAGTCACTTCCAACTTATGAAGACCTTAAAGCAAACCTATCACAGGGTTCTTTGGGCAGGATATAAGCAGAGGAGGTTTGTCGTTGTCTTCCTCTGAGGCTGAGAGAGTGGAACTTGCCCAAAGTCATCCAGTGGGTTTTCATGGCCAAGTAGGGATCTGAACTCTGGTCTCTCAGGGTCCTAGTTCATCACAAAAACCACTACACCACACTAGCTCCTGCCTGGAAATAATTTCATTGATTAAAATATAAATATAGTATATTTCAGTACGCTCTCCAGGTGCAATAAAATTGATGAGTGGTAGTTCAAGATCCCCATCGTCCCTTCTTAGGAATCTTTATCTTTAAACTGTACTTGAACTAGGCCACCTTCAAAGAAGGAATCCTTTCAAAAAGAGGATTGGTCTTTGACACTGTTTTGAAGATGGTCATCTGTAATGCAAACCTAGGTGTTTTGTAGCATCTGTGAGACTATTATTATTATTATTATTATTATTATTATTTAGAGAGATCTTGTAGCACCTTTGAGACTAATTGAAAGAAAGAAGTTGGCAGCATGAGCTTTTATAGGCTTAAGTCTACATCCTGAGATCCATTTGGTGAAGAAATTCATCTGAGGAAGTAGACTGAAGCCTGTGAAACCTCATGCTGCCAAATTCTTTCTTTCAGTTAGGGGGGCTGCAGACAGGCGGCTCTAAGCCACCCCGGGAAACAGAGGATCGGGGCCATGGCTGCCGCACACCCCGGCCCTGATCCTCCCTTTTGCCGCCTACGCTCTTCATTGCCCTTTTCAGATCTCTCAGCCTCAGGGGAAGGCAATGGGAAACCTCCTCTGAAGAAATCTTGCCAAGAAAACCCTGTGATAGGTTCGGCTTAGAGCCACCATAAGTAAAAGAACAACTTGAAGATACACAACAACAACCTGTATCCATAGAAGTGGGTTTATATCCATGAACGCTCATTTGAAAATAAAAATCAATGTCTTAAAGGTGCTGCCACATTTCTATTTCTTTTTTCCCTCCCTCTCCTTCCTCCTTGACAGCAGATAATGCTTTCTACTGCAGCTCTGTTAACTCTGCAAAGACAATTTTGAATGCACTTCTTTGTACTATTGATCATTATCACCGCCATTAATGCCACTGTCTGAATATCTTTTACTAGAAGCACTATCCGGCACAATATTAATGTTTTTGTTTAAATTTAAGAAAGAAAAATCCAACAAGTATAGCGCAGGCCAGCATTTTCCTGTCTGAACAGGCAACTCCAATATGCTTTGCTACAGAGACTCATAAACCTCCAAGTTTACTGACTTTGTCCCTAGTTTTGTTATTCCATTTTTGTTTTGTTATTCCACTTTTTCAGCAGCTTATAAAATGTCCCATTTTTGTCGCTCCTTCTCCCACTTTCCCCCTCAGTCCTTGGCTTACTTCAATTGTTGCAAACTAAACGTTCAAAGTGCAAAAGTAGTTTGCACTCCATGAACCCAGCAGTGGGAAAAGGAGAGAAAGGGACAGTGGGCTCAGTGAAAATTTTGCACACTCCAGCAATCTCTCCCAGCTTGTGTATTTTTACTCATTACTGTATAAGCTTTGCCATCATATCCATATATTGCTTGGTCACGTGCATATGTGAAATTTTCATATGTGAAATATTGTATGGTATGAAATACAGGGAGAGCCAGTGTGGTGTATGGTTCAGTGTTAGACTAGACTCTGGAGACCAGGGTTTGATTCCCTCCTCAATCATGAAACCCACAGACTTTCAGCCTTAGGGGAAGGTGATAGCAAACCTCCTCTGAACAAATCTTGCCAAGAGAACCCCAGGATAGGGTCGCCATGAATTGGAAATGACTTGAAGGAACACAACACACCCACAAAATAAAAGGAATGCTTTTGAATTCTTTGCTCCTCCTCCTCTCTCACTTCTGGCTGTCTCTTTGTACCTCCTGAAATATCTTTTGAGAGAACTGGACTGTGTGAGACCACAACTATTAAGCTTATCACATGGCACTTAAAGAATGGGAACGGAAAGAAATGGAATGGAATGGAACAGAACGGGGAAAAAACGCATGTTACTGGACAGGAGAACACCACCGATGCTGCTGGGAGTCCCAAAGTTTAAAATTGTCCTTCAAAAATAGGCTACCAGGAATGGCTGGGAAATGCCTTGGGGACTCCCAGCAGCATTGGTGGCATTCTCCTGTCCAGTAACACACGTTTTTGCTCCATGCCGTTCCATTCCATTCAATGCCCGTTCTTGTAAGTTCTGTGCAATAAGCTTATATATCTTGCTACATTTCTAATGTTGGACTTCAGAGGTTGTGGAAGACTGGGGTCAATGTTTGGAGGGCTAAGGTGAGAGCTGGAGGGTTGGCAATTTTCCCAGTGATTAATATGGCAGGACTTGAGGAAGGTACCCTGGCTTTGTAGGCAAGTGGTTTGTGTGCTTTAGTTTGGACTGCCTCAACACAGTTCTGCTCTTTTGACACACATACCAAGGGCTTGTTTGCATGGCTAAAATACTCCTCATTCAAGTTGAATAGACTGTGATCTGACCACATGCAATTCAGAGAAATTGCAGTGGGAGAGACTCCATAAAATGCACTGAAACACTGATTCACATTTTGTTTTTCCTGGGGTATTAGGGCCGATGCAGATGGCCCCTAAGGGGCAGATCTGTGCCAGCCCTGGGACTGCTGGATTGGGGCTGTGGCAACCACACGCCATGCCCCAATCCAGCTTTTTGCTGCTCCACAAAGAGCTGACAAATGCTGCTCCTTTTTGGGGCAAGAAAAAGCCGACCTTAGCACCGCCACTGCGGCTCTTTTGCACCACTTTGCCGCAATGTATCTACACACATGACAGCAACATCAGGGCAGAGTCGGGGCAGCCAGAGTGCTGTCACCACACTCCAACTCCACCCCCAGGCTGGTCCTTTTGGCTGGTCCACATCAGCCTTTAGTATCCATGAGGATGTACATTATCGAATAAGTAGCCATCTATCCACTTCCCATGGATCTGCATGGATTTGCATGGCTGCACATTTTCTGCAGAGGGAGGGTGAACAGATGTGAATTTGTGCAGGAAAGTGATGATAATCAAGCATCAATGCAAATGTGCAAAAATTTGCAGCAATTCAGATAATACACTTATGTGTAGACCAGCCCAAGTCCAGTTCAGTTCATCTTTATTATGGTCATAGATCACTACAAACCAGCACAGCACAGACTAGCCCAAGGACATTGATGCCCTCACGTGTGCCATACACAGGGTGCTGTTGCTGACTATGCAGTCCAGAGACTACTTCCCCCAACACATAATAGAGCCAGAAATGTCACTCACACACAGCTATTGTGTTGGGAGCTTGGGCACTGCCGTTGACAAGTTCTTCTCAAGATAAGAGAAAAGCAAACAAAACTTTTAATGAGCTGCCACAACCCTGAGAATGGGGAAGCAAAAGCTATTATCCACCCTGATTATCCACCAAATTGGATCTGCTGGCGTTAAGGAACAACGACTCTGTTAAACAGCTCACGTTGTGAGTTTTGTCAGCAGGCCAAATTCAACACTGCTGCAGCTTCCTTGGCTTAAGAGACAGTAACCCTGGGGATGAGACTGTCCTGGCATCCAAAGCCTTGTTACACCCAATACAGTGTATGGATTTATACACACCTTCATGTGTGTTTTCACTTCCCCACTCCCCAATTTACATCTCTGTTCTCTACTAGGGATGTTGAAAATTCTCAGTTTTCTTGTGTTTCTCAACGTATTATTTTTGTTGTTATTAAATGTCTTCAGGTCTTGACCCATGGTGACTCTATGGATGAAACATCTCCAAGACCCTCTGTCCTCCACTGCTCTGCTTAATTCCTGCAACCCATTAACACCCATGACCTCTTTCATAGAGTCCATCCATCTGGCATGCAGCCTTCCTCTCTTCCTGCTTCCCTCCACTTTTCCCAGCATTATTGTCTTTTCCAATGAGTCCTCTCTTCTCATGATATGTCCTAAAAACAACAGCCTCAGTTTGGTCATCTTGGCTTCCAGGGAGGTTTCCAGTTTGATCTGCTCTAGGACCCCTTTGTTTGTCCTTTTGGCTGTCCCTGGGATCCTCATCACTCTTTGCCAGACCCACATTCTCTCAAATGCATTGATTTTCTTCGTATCATCTTTCTTAACTGTCCAGCTCTCACATCCATCCATGGTAATAGGGAATACAATGGCATGTACTGAGTTGTATATTTTTGCATTTTAGAATCTTTTCTAGTTCTTTCATAGCCACCCTCCCCATTCTTAGGGCCAATGCAGACCAGCCTAAAGGGCTGGCCTGGGGGTGGAGTTGGGGTGGGGTGACCGTATGCTGGCTGCCCCAACTCTGCCTCAATGCTGCTGTCACACTGCATGCTCAACCGCATGGCATGCACACGTGCTGTGCCAAGGGGGTGCAAAAGAGCTGCGGTGGTGGCTCTAAGGGTGACTTTTTGCTATCCCAAAAAGGAATGGCATTTGCCAGCTCTTTTTGGAGCAGCAAAAAGGAGGATCGGGACCACAGTGTGTGGTTGCCGCAGCCCCAATCCAGCACTCCTAGGGGCGGCACAGAACCATCCCTTTGGGGCCATCTGCATAGGCCCTCAGTCTTCTTCTGCTTTCCTGACTGCGGTCCCCATTTCTATCAATGTTTGATCCCAGGTATGGGAGTTCTTTTACTATTTCTATTTCTTCATTGTCTAGGTTGAACTTGTGAAGGTCCTCAGCGGTTTTATTAAACTTTTGGTTGTTTTCTTATTTAACAAATACTCCAATTTACACGAGATACCTTTCATTCCAGATAAAACACAAAATGCATGCTTTCACATCCAAAGTCTAAAAGGGGGAGGCATAATCAGCTTTCTCTCTGTCAGCTTTAGTCAATTCTGATTTAAGATTAAGGGACATATAATGGAGTTTAAGGCTATTGTTCAAATCAAAAGAGTTTTCTATCCTCATCTTTCAGCCACTTGACTGTGAGTTAATCTCTCGCTTTTATTATTGCAGGCCATCCTATAAAAATGGTCTCAGAGTACATTATCATTTTCTATATTAATAATAATATTAATAATAATAATATTTATTTGTATACCACCATGTGGCGAACCAAACTGGGCGGTTGACAACAGTAAAATATAACAAGAG
>CM034711.1:21953650-21966685 GCA_020142125.1 Phrynosoma platyrhinos | reverse complement strand
AAGTGGACTCAATTTGCACTATTTCTGGCAGTCTGCAACCCCAGTCAATCAGCGGGGTTATGGGCAAGGACTTGCAAGACTGCAGCGGAAGATAGGGATTCTTGGAGATGTCTCATCCACAGGGTCGTCATGAGTCAGAACCGATCTGAGGGCAGCTAATAACAACAACAACAAAGTTTATCTGTGGGCATATACAGTTGATCCTCCATATCCACAGATTTTTTATCCACGGATTCAAGCATCCACTACTTGAAAATATTTTTAAAATATATAAGCTCCAAAATAGAAACAAACCTTGGTTTTGCCATTTTATATAAGTGACACCATTTTACTATGCCATTGTATTTAATGAGACTTGAGCATCCATGGATTTTGGTATCAATGGGGGTCCTAGAACCAAACCACAGCACATACCAAGGGCCCACTGTATATGTGTGTGCGTTTTCATGGAAAAGAAAATATATATTTGTATGGGTTTTTTTATAAACTCTATTAAAATATTGCTTCTTTAAATTTTTGTACTCTTATTCTTTTTAACACTTGACTTCTCCCTTGACTTGGATGAACTTCCCTCTCCCTTTGAAACGTATTGTTCTCCTTGATATTTCTAAATATATACTCTCCTTTTTCTATTACTTCTAAAAATTCCTTTCATTTCTGATTCATTCATTCATTCTTTTCTCCCTTTATTTTGTTCACAAGTTTATAATGTGTTCTATTGATTTTGGAGTTTATCATGTTAACTTTGTCTTTCTCTCTCTTTTTATTATTTCCCTCTTCTTCTTTTTTTATTTTATTGATATATTTCTGGTATTGTTTTTATGAATTCCTTTTATGATCATCTGTCTTCTTCTGTTCTTTTTAAGCATGCCCATTTGTTTGTCCAGGCTTTCTTGACCTGTTTCCAGTCTTGTGAGTTTTTAATAAACAGATTAAGGTAGGGATGGCTTGGATTTGGTGCGGAATTGGCTTTCCCACATGAAGATAGTCCATGCTGAAATTGGACTTTTGGACCTTCATTGTGTAGACAGGGAGACACGAGGGAGAAGGGAAACTAATGTAAATGGCCCTGTGTAGACATTCCCCTAGAAACATAATTCATCTCCCCCCCTTTTTTTTTTTTTTTTTTTTGGTATAAAAAAAAGTCTGTGGGGGGTTGGATGCTGTAAAAACAGTATTGGGGAGCTGCATACAATCCTCTGCTCACCCCTGGCTTTAAAAGCAACACAGATGGGAAGGAGTGGAGACTTATTGTTGTCAGAATGCTGAGCCAGAATATCCAGAACACGAAGCCAAATGCTCAGTATTGGGCGAGAGAAGCCTATTGTCTGAAGCAGGCTGAAGCAGCCTTCTGTGTAGCAGCCAACAAAACATTTCCTCCACAGGAACAAGTCATTTGACCGACACAATCGATACAGTATGAGAACAGCCCATAAATATGCTGCAGCCGTGAAATGAATGTTTTCTGTGTCAAAGATTTCGAAAGACACCAGTAACGAGGGAAACCGGAGAAGAGAAATAAAACACTTGCCTCCTTTTGCAGTGCATGGGCAACAACCTGGACAAATAAATAAATAAAAGTGGATAAGGTCAGACATGAATTGATCAGACACAATTGACAACCTTGTCAACAGGGAATGACTTTACCTTTTTTACTGTAAGGTTACTTTGACAATGACATGCTAGAGCCCAGGTCCTTTCAAGTGAGGCCAGTCAATTTCTTGGTCAGAAAGCAAAGCAGAGTAAGGAGAAAAGTTTTTTTTTAAAGAAATTAAAATGTAACTAAAATGAGATCTGTCTTTACCAGCCAATCCTCTCCTGTTGAAATAACAGCTTCCTTCCATCTCTGAGCATAAGCAATTCTTGCCACCGTTGTCATATACTGCAAAGTCCTTCTGTAATTCTTTTCTCCATTTGATCATCCAGCATTCCAAGTAATGATCGCCTGTCTTAAATAATGCTCCTTACCTCTCCTGAATTTAATTCTAATTCACACTGCAGCAATATTTTATTGCATGGCTTTTGCAGCAGAATCTGACTTCAGAGTAGATCCCCACTCCAATGTGAATTGGGGAACGCACTCCAGTGACCATTTTTCCAAATCAAAACCTTCTGACTGGGAAAAATGGCCACTGGAGCATGTTTTCAGATGCGCGTTGGAGTAGGGATCTACTCTGAAGTCGGATTCCACTACAAAAGCCATGTGATAAAACATGGCTGCAGTGAGAATTAGAGTTAAATTCAGGAGAGGTAAGGAGTATTATTTAAGGCATGCAATAATCTCCCTTAAAAGACTCTGATTTCAACTATATTTTAGTATTAAAACTAGCCTCTAACTTTTTATGAATCAAAGTCCAATATTTCTGTGCTTGATCACATGTCCACTACTTATGAAAAAAACCTTCCTAGAACCTTTTGTATACAACCACAAAGTGCTGCCATTGAACTTAGAAAGGCAGTCACCTTATCCATCTAGTTGTCCACACTGACTAGTAGCATTTCTCTGGTCTCCTGGTTAGAGGTATTTCTTGACACTTGCTGCTATCAGACCTTCTACATGCAAGGTAAGTGGTCTAACAACTAATTGGACATGAGGGTGACTATTGGGAGATGGAGTCCAATGACACCTGGAAGGCTCTGTTACGATGCCTTGGGTGTCAGTCTACCCCATCTCATTTGATATCATAATTGTTATACAGTCTACCTCTATGATCCTATTGTGGACATCATGAAGTGCAAGCAAACACATCACATAGCTAGCATAGGAATCACCAAGAAGATTTTGTTCCAGATATATCAGAGGAGGTAAGGAAGAGCCTGGTCATAAAACAATAAGATGGCTCTGGTTGGAGTAAACATCCCAGTCTACCAGGTCCTATGAGTTATATGAGTTATTCACACACACCTTGGAAGATCCTGCTTCAAAGTGTCATGTATCCATATCAAAGATTTGGATCATTTAGCCACAGATCTTCCAGACTTTGCCCCAGAGAACAAATTCTCTATTTAAACCCTGAATTTTATTTTGTTCAGTAGATTAGATTGGTTTGCAGGCAGAAATGCTGCTGGTTTTCATTTTGCTAGTTCCCTTTCACTCGCCAACCTTGCATGGACCCAGGACCAAATGAGTTCCCATTCCTTTCTCAGCAACATCTTTAAGAGCAACAGCAGTGTTTAAGTATAGTATCTCCATTAGAAGGCCTATTCTGTTCCACACTAACCTCCATATTTCTCATTTCTTGTGTGCTTGTGTGAGTGTGGGTGATGAATGTGTGTTGGGTTTTCCCTTTAAATAAAATCATTCACTGGGATTTTGCCTCTGCAGTTCTTCTTGCCTCTCACCTCCGTAAACACAGAGAAGGTCCCAGGCTGTGTAACCCAGCCATTATTGAGCTAATAATTCCCCTACGTTAGCATGCTTACAACTCACACACAAAACATCAGCAATGCATTTTTGCTGAATTTCTGTGGAGTGGATAGCTGTATTGGTTTATCACAACAAAAACCACAACCAACAGTATAGTAGCACCTTAAATATTTGGTATACACCTTTGTCGATAGAGGGTAATATATGCCATTATCTTCCATGAATTTCAGGGAGTTGGAATAACATTTAACAGAACAGAATATTAAGAATTATTAAGACTATCAGATTTGATACATGGATCAATAACATTAAACCAGCTTTTCTCCAAGGTCATCTGGTGCTTTTCAAGATGTCTTGGACAACAGCAGCAGTAACATGGCCAGTGGTCATGGGTTGTATGGTGGTAGACCAAAGCACCAAGAAGATACTACATTGGCAAAGGCTGCCCTAAATGTTTGGTTTGCAATTTAAATGGCCATTTTTTAAACTTGGTGCTGAGGTCACTCAGTGGCAAATGATGATGATGATGATGATGATGATGATGATTTTTCCTTTATGGGGGGAAGGATGTTTGGTGAAAAGTCATGAATCCATTCCCATAGATTCAAAGTCTACCAAAAGAATTGTTTCACTGAAGATGACACCAGCAGGTTTGGGGAGCTCCCAGGGTGTGCAATTTCCTAAGCAAATTCATTAACTGATGCTTGCTTTTTTTCCCTACAGATTCCTGTTTTAATGATATTCTTGAAACTGTAGAGGCAGCAATAAAAAAAGGCAGCATCATTTGCAGGAATAAAGCCAAGCTTATTAAACTAATAAAGGGAATGTAATGGGCATAAGGGCTGTTCTTTCTGCGTGACACCAAACCCTTGTACCAGCTCATCACTATAAGATATGTGGGCTTATTTCAACTAAAGAAAAAGAAAAATAAGAAACACAAAATCTATTTTAGATCTTACCAATTTGGTCCTAGGTCTGTATATTTATTTAAACCACAAGTGAGATGTACAACCAAAGGTTATAGTGTGGGGTGGTCCTGTCCAAGCTTCCAGACTTGCCTTCTTCCACAGGTATCCAATCCACCCGTTTTCTCCCTTAATGGATAAGTTTGGTCTTATGTACATTGATGGGGGGAAAACGTACTGATCTCGCAGTTGCCATAAATCAGGAACATGGCATTCTTGATGAATCACAGGGAAGTCACTGTGAATGTGCAGGGAATGCCATTCAGAGGGCTTTAATTCAATTTCTAAAAAGGCACCTTTCACCCCAACCTTTTCCCCAAAATCTGGATTTCCATGGGTGTGGCAGCCCTTCAAGACAGCTTTGGTGGGGAGCCAGAGATGGAAGGAGTTTTTGGTGGCGTATTGCCATGTTTTTCTTTTTCAGTGTATGGTCAGCTATGAGATGATGATGATTGATTGATTGATTGATTGATTTCATTTTTATGCCAATTTTGTCCCCAAAAGGGACCCAAGATGGCTCACAAATATAAAACATTTTAAAAGAGATCGGTGGTGAGGGCTAGACTGGGTTACCCCCTATCATCTCCCGACTCAAGTGTTGGGTTTGCTTTTACTGTCTATACTTTTGTTATAGTTTTTAGCTGCCTTTGAGTTGACTTTAACTCATGGCGACCTTATGAATCAGAGTCTCAAATCCCCCCTATCCTCTACTGCTCTGTTCAGGTCCTGCAAGCTCAGGTCCATGATCGAGTCTATCCATCTGGCATGCAGTCTTCCTCTCTTTCTACTTCCCTTTATCTTCCCCAGCATCATTTTCTTTTCCAATGAGTCATACCTTCTCACATTGTGGCCAAAGTATGACAACCTCAACTTAGGGGGGTTGCAGACTGTCAAAAATAGTGTGAATTCAGTCCACTTTTAGGGTTAGGGTTAAGGTTAGGGAATCATGGGAACTGAATTTTATTGTGGCACTAGAGTTCTCTGACAAAGAAGGTTCAATGTCTCAGAAAAAAAACAATTCCCATGATTCCCTAGCACTAACCCTAACCCTAAAAGAGGACTGAATTCACACTATTTTTCACAGTCTGCAACCCCCCTTAGTCATCCTGGCTTCCTGGGAGAGTTCAGGCTTCATCTGTTCAAGGACCCATTTGTTTGTCTTTTGGGCCACCCAAGGTCTCCTCATCACTCTTCTCCAGCACCACATCTTGAATGAATTACTTTATTCTTCCTCCCTTCCAATTCTCTCCACACCCAATCAGCGTTGTGTCATCCTTCTTTTTATTTCAGTGAATGGAGTTTGCGCATTCTCTCCTCCCACTCCCAATCATTCATTTGCTCACTTGTGTGGAGATTTCATGCACCCTCTCCCACCATCGTTTGCTCACTCACATGTGCAGAGATCTGCAATATATGTATGGGGGGATTGGGAGGAGGAATTGTGTGAGATCTCCACATGAATGAGCAAGCAAAGGATTTGTAGGGAGGGGAGACTCATAGAAGCATAGAATTGGAACATACCACAAGGGGCATCAAGTCCAATCCCCCTGCCATGCAGGAACACACAATCAAAGTGCCCCCCATACATGGCCATCGGGACATCCATAAGAGGAGACTCCACTAGACTCCGAGGCAGCGTATTCCACTGTCGAACAGTTCATACCATCAGGAAGTTCTTCGTAATGTTGAGGTGGAATATCTTTCCCTATAGTTTGAATCCATTGTTCTGGGTACTATTCTCTAGAGCAGCAGAAAACCAGCTTGCTCCATCTTCAGTATGACATCCCTTCAAATATTCAAACAGGACTATCATATAACTTCTTAAGCTTCCCTTCTCCAGGCTAAACATAGCCAGGTCCCTAATCTGTTCATTTCAACATAAGCTTTCATGGGATGTTTATAGATGTTATAAATAAAAATTGGTAGAAAAAGATAATGATGAAGCTTCTGCAAACAGGGTATAAGGAAATAAATAAATAAAGCACTGAAGAGTGAATATGGACTAAGATATAGTGTTAATATTGAAATATATATAGTAAGAGGTCTAGATAAGAAGGAATCACGTGATCCTTAGCAAAGTCATGGAAGTAATGTGTGTATATGTTAGTATGTTTTAATATTTGTAGTTGCTAATGTTTTGTTATGTTGTTTGTTTTTTCTGGGTTTTTTTTTTTTTGTTCTTTTTTGTTTGACTCTTTGTAAAGCCGCCCGGATTGGTGTACCATTGGGCAGGGTATAAATAAATTTTATTATTATTATTATTATTATTATTTGTACAGCATGTCTTTTTAAATATTTCTAATAAAGTTTGAAAAAAAATTAAAAAAAAACATAAGCTTTCATGGACTACAGCCCACTTCTTTGGGTGCCTGCACCCAAAGAAGTGGGCTCTAGTCCATGGAAATGGTGGCTGAAATAAACCTGTTTGTCTTAAACATACCCCAAGACTCCATTTTCCCTTGCCTATTTTTTTATATATTGAAACAGACTAATGAAAATGGCTACACTAATGTTAAAAATTAACAATTAAACCATATTAAACCAATAAATCGTAATTAGAAACATCATTATACTAATAGCATTTTAAAAACTAAATTAAAAAGTTGTATCTTAAGCTCTTTTTGAAGAAAAAGGTGGTGCTAAATGATATTTCTGGAGGGAGAGCATTTTGCAGCTAGGAACAGATATGGGGGGAAAGCTGTTTCCTGTGTATCTCACAAGCAGGTCTTTGTGAGTTATGTGGTCCCCAAAAGCTCCCCTCCTGAACATCTTAACAAGCAGACAAACTTGTAGCAAGACAAAGTGATTCCTTAGGTAGACAGAACAGAAGTCATTTGTGACTTTAAAGGTTTAAACCAATGCCAGTGTATCAAAATCAGAGTGGGAAAATAATTTTCCAATTTCACTACCACCACCCAATCCTTCTAGATCTCACTCCTAAATTTTATTTATTTATTTATTTATTATCCTGTCTTTCCCATCATATCGGGTCCAACAAGTTTCACAGCATAGATTAAAACAACATGCAGCTTTTATCATAAAAAGAGTTTTTAGGAACCAATTAAATAAGCTCTTTTTCATTTTTTTAAAAAAAGACAAATCTGAAAGAGTTTAAGTATTTAAAACATAATTATAAAAATAAAGGTACAGCATACCCCTATTAAAAGACTCTTTTGCAAAAACCATTTGAGAAGCAAAGACTCAGGGAAGAAGGGGGGGGAGAAGAGCCTTCTGGCACATTTAAGATGAACCATTTGTAAAGAAAGACTTGAATTTGTGGAATTACTAAAGTCCAAGTCTTCAATGAGATCCTTTATCCTATGCTTATGGAGGTGACTAGGAAATAGACTGATAGAGACAAAGCTTTCCAATGAACTGTAATTTATTTGAGGGCTTCAAACATACAAAACAGTCTATCATACATTCATACACACAAGAACTCAGGAATAAAGTAGTTAGCTTGGAGAGGAAACACAAGACTTTCTAATGGTGATAATTACCTGAAGGAGGCTGTTGCAATAAGATGGATAAACTCAATCATTATGAAAAAGGAAAAGGACAATGGAAAGAGCCGGGACCCTAGTCAGAGTTCACAGTGGCACAGTGTCACCATGAAATCTAACCAGATCCCATGCGCCTGAGATTTTGGGGATCATTTATACCCTTAAACCTAGCCTGAGGCGAAGAGTTGCTATTGTATATCAAAGGATTCTGATTATTACTCTTTGAAGTAAACAATTTCCAAGGAAAGGCGATGGGATGTTAATGTTATCTCATCTTCAGCTGGACATAACCTGGCTGGTACTCATAAATCTTGGTGTGAATGTCCTGCTTTGCAGCTCCTAGGCTTGGCCCTTTTGATCTGCAAATTGAGGACAGTGCAGATGTGACCTTTCAGGTGCCTATGTGATATGCTCGCCTTGAGTCTATGGTGATCAGGGCTTCTCCCAGTCCAGGGCCATGGCAGGGACCCAAAAGGGTCTTTATATCAAATCACCCATTGTAACACTTTGTTTCTTTATGAGCTTTCATAGATCACAATCCACTTCCTCTGATGCACTGATGGAATGTAACATTCAAGGCTCAGGTATAGATGCAAAGTTATATAGTTATGAGTGCATCAGATCAGTGTGAAACAGGGTACAAAAATAACAATTATAACACTGGTCAAAGGGTTGCTTGAAAAATGGACTGTAATCCATTAATTGTACCATTTTTAATGTTGTAAACCATCCTGAGTCCCAGTCTTGGGAGAAGGGCAGGAAATAATCTTAATGGTGCCAGATGGACTCCCTGTTTTTACATATTTCGCTCTCTCTCTTCCTTCCCTTCCCATTTTAATATGGAAAGAGACAAACATAGTTGGCTCTTTACAAATTAATCCAAACTGTGACACTGACCAAGCAGATGCAGTTGGAGCCAGATGTTGTCGTCCCTAGGAACTTTATCTCACGCAGCTTTTAAACTACCATAAAAGTTGGATAATAGTGCCTTTGGCAATACCTATCTCACGATGCCACTCTCTCTCATCGCTGCATTGTCCTGAAAGCATAGATAGCCTGCACCTTGCTATTGATGGGGAAAACCCATCAATAAGCTTCTGATCATATTGGTATAGCACTAGTCCTATGGTGTGATAAATAACTCCTGTAGTAGTTTTGGAATTGGGCAGTCACCTTCTTTCCCTGGTTATAGCTAACACCACATTGTTTTACTTCTGTTTTATTGTGTGGTTTCATTTTATTTTGGATTAGCTGCATCACACTTTTGCAAACCCCTTTGAATTTTTTTAAAACAAAATGTATTGTACAACTGTCATTAATAAATGAACAGCTCCTTCTCTTTTTTCTATTACACAGAACTTGCCTTGTCCTCCAAAACCAGGACTCAAGCAGGCTTACATATTAAAACAGTGACAAGTAAATGTACAAAAGGTACATATTAAAATGTAATTAAAGTTTACATTCTAATGCAATAATGTTAAAACAATTAAAAAGTTATCCTGATTTGAACACTGTAGGACTAGCCTGCAATAAAAAAATCAGTTTTAGAACATTACAAAAATGTGCAAAAGCAGTATGTATGTACAAATACATACATAAGCACATACACATATCTGTGTGTGTGTTGTGTACCTTCATGTCGCTTTGGATTTATGGCAACCCTAAGGTAAACTTATCATGAGGTTTACTTGGCAAGATTTTTTCAGAGGAGGTTTGCCATGGCCTTCCCTTGAGGCTGAGAGCATGTGACTTTCCCAAGGTCACCCAATGGGTTTCATGACTGAGTCAAGAACCGAACCCAGGTCTCCAGACTCACAGTCCAACACTCCAACCACTACATCACACTGTTTCTCCTATACATAAATAGCTTCTCCTCAGATGCTGTTGCTATCGCTGAGGTAGTAGCATTCAGAAACAGGTTTACCAGCTCAGTAAGAATTTAGGTCCCTTGGAAATTGGTGGTAATAAATTAGGATGTCTTTGACACCAAGTTAATGATATAATATTTTTCCAATGTAGCTAACTGTGGCTAGGAGGCTAAATGGCTCCAATGCACGGGGGAGAGAAAGGTCTAGCAAGGAATTTCTATCTGTATTTGCAAGTAAGGAGGTTCCCAAGAAAAGGCTGAATTAAACATTTCCAGTGGCTTTAGACACAGGGTCTGAGAACTGTGTGAGAAGAGTGGAGTCCCATGAAGCTCTCATTCCCACCATCACCACCTCTCTAATAATAATAATAATAATAATAATAATAATAATAATAATAATAATAATAAAATTTATTTATATCCCGCCCTTTGGGAACCCAATCAGGGCGGCTTACAAGCATAAAAACATATACAATGCTCAAACCCAACACCCCCTCCCCCCTTAAAACAATATTAAATCAATAATATTGATTATTGAATATTAAATCAATAATATCTCTCTCACTCCCCCAAACCCCAGAAATAAAAAACAGACATGGATTGGTTTTCCAGTCTAAAAAGTGATCTGGCATATCTGCCTCTAAACTCCCGATGGGCCACGGAGGCTGGCAAAGAAATCCCAAAGCCTGGAAGTCCACTTCTAGTTCTGAGAAACAGATCCTTTTTAAGGGTTGTGCAGAAGACCCCTGCAACCAGTTTAAGAGGTGAATTGCCTCTCCTCGATGCTTCAGTTTTGTAGTTGTGCAAACGGAAATGCCCAGATATAGGATGGGAGACGCCTAGCTTGACAACAGTACATGTGAAAGGGATCTAGGAGTCCTAGTAGACCACAAGTTGAACCTGAGTCAACAGTGTGATGCAGCAGCTAAAAAGGCCAATGTGATTCTAGGCTGCATCAATAGAGGTATCGTGTCTAGATCAAGGGAAGTAATAGTGCAGTGCTCTTCTGCTTTGGTCAGGCCTCACCTGGAATACTGAGTCCAGTTCTGGGCACCACAATTTGAGAAGGATGTTGAGAAGCTGGAGCTTCTTTGGTGGCCAGAGGAGAGCCACCAAAATGATGAAAAGGTCTGAAAACCATGCATTATGTGGAGCGACTTAGGGAACTGGGTATGCTTAGCCTGGAGAAGAGACAGTTAAGCAGTGATATGATAGCTCTGTTTAAATATTTGGAGGGGTATCATATTGAGGAGGGAACAATCTTGTTTTCTGCTGCCCCAGCGAATAGGACACAGAGCAATGGATACAAGCTACAGGAAAAGAGATTCCACCTCCTAAACATTAGGAAGAACCTCCTGGCAGTAAGTCAGTTCCCGCTCTATCTTTTGCATCTGATTCCTGCTAGTAGGTCTTGCAATCCTAAATAAAGTTGACCTAACACTGCATCCACACTGCTGAAATAATTCAGTTTGACACTTGTTTTATCAGCCCTGGCTCAATGCTGCCTCTGAATGTGATGGTGTCTCCTTCTTTAGAAGCTGGATGGCCATCCCATACTAGTGTGATGGGTTGTAGCTTTGTGAACACTTCCCACCGCTAGCTGTTTGTGTGTGTGTTGTGTGCTTCCAAGTCATTTCTGATTTATGGTGACCTAAGACCAACCTATCACAGGGGTTTCTGGGGCTGAGAATGTGTGACTCACCCAAGCTCACCCAGTGGGTTTCCACAGGATTGGGGAATAAACCCTGGCCTTCAGGTTCATAGTCCCAATGTATTTGTAGACTTTCCAGAGAGGTTCAGCTATTCAAAGAAAGAAAGGAAAAGAACAAAATTGTCCATGGATATAGAAAAGCAAAACACTGCTTTACACTGAACTCTTGGTTCATATAGTCCAGTGGTGTAAGCTCTGCCTACTGACAAATGTGTTCCAGGGTTTTAGGCAAGGGATCTTCCTAGATCTTCCAGGGATCTTCCTAGAGATCCACAGGATAGCCTGATTGTCTCCATCCCAGTATTAACCAGGCCCAATCCTGTTTAGCCTCCAAAAGCAGACAAGATCAGGGGTATTTGGGATGGTACGGCATAAGTTAGGAGCCTTCATGGCATAGTGGTTTGAGGGTTGGACTACGACTCTGGAGACCAAGGGTTCGAATCCCAACTCGGCCACTGGGTGATCTTGGGCAAGTCACACTCTCTCAGCCTCAGAGGATGGCAATGGCAAACCAGCTCTGAAGAAACTTGCCAAGAAAACCCTATGATAGGTTTGTCTTAGGGTCGCCGTGCGTTCGAAACGACTTGAAGGCACACATCAACAACAATGGCAGTAAGGATGGGAGAGGGCTGTTCTCCGTGCCCCTCTCATACCCATTTTACATTGCTATCATCAGTATTTTGAGCTGTAGTTCTCTCCCTGCCGAGACCGGATAACCGCAGCTGATAATAACAGTCCCATCCACCCTTGTTTTGAAATAAGCATGAGGCTTGCTTCTGGTGGTACTGCACACGTTTCCTTCCCCAGCAGGAAACCAAGCCAAAAAACCACATCTGACAAAAAAAAAAATAGCAAAGCATCCTGCAGTTCCACTCCCAAAGCTCATTGAAGCTGCTGCATTTTCTCCAGACCTTGAACTCGTCCTGCTTGTAAAAGGAAAAACAAACAGATTGCCTTGATTGGGGAAGCTGTGCAAGAGAACCAACTTAATTTTCGCCTCCTAGCAAGCCGATCATGACATCATGTGAAAGCTGCATGAACAACCAGCAACAGAGCAAAGGGAGCCAACATAAAAGCCTTCTCTGAAATCACCCTTAAACAGGCAGATGAACAGCTCTGTCAACAAGTCCATGATTTTAAATCTAGTTTAGTGGCACCATCTGCTGTCCAAGCTGGTTATTATCAAAGGATCTCAGAGACTATGGCGTTCATATCACTCCAGACCATATACGTTGCAGGTCCTATCGATCTGTAGTGTGGAAAGCCATGGATTTAAATTATCCTCAGTCTACCAAAAAATTATAATTTTATGGAGAATGCTCATCAAACTTGTTTAAGGCTCAGTAAATCCATACAGCTCCCAGGTTGTCCATTCGATGGACAGAAAAAGTAAACATCTTATTATTACAGAAAGGGAAAACAAGGGAAGCATAAATCTTTTCGTAACACTCACAACAGTCTGTTCAATAAAATTGCAAGGCCATAATTAAGGGAACTGGGGAAAGGATACTCTTTTTCCCACTATGGCTGCATCTGCATTGCAGAAATAAGCTGTTTTGACACCACTTTAACTGTCATGCAGGGGTTGCAGACTGCTAGAAATAGTGCAAATTCAGTCCACT
>CM034711.1:21875012-21891858 GCA_020142125.1 Phrynosoma platyrhinos | reverse complement strand
CATCCACAAAAAAGGAGAAACAAGAGACTGCAGCAACTATAGGACCATCGCACTGATCTCCCATGCAAGCAAAATGATGCTCAAAATTCTGCAACAGAGACTCCAACCATACATGGAGAGAGAAATCCCAGAGGTTCAAGTGGGGTTCAGGAAAGGAAGAGGCACTAGGGACCACATTGCAAACAATGCATTTGAGAGAATGTGTTGCTGGAGAAGAGTGCTGAGGATCCCATGGAGAGCCAAAAGGACCAACAAAGGGGTCCTAGAGCAGATCAAGCCGGAAACCTCCCTGGAAGCCAAGACCAAACTGAGGCTGTCGTACTTTGAACACATCATGAGAAGAAAAGACTCTTTGGAAAAAAACAATGTTGTGGAAGGTGTAAGGAAGTAGGAAGAGAGGAAGGCCACATGCCAGATGGATGGACTCTATGAAGGAGGTCTCGGGTATTAAAGGGTTGCAGGAATTAAGCAGAGCAGGTGAGGACAGAGGGTCTTGGAGATGTCTCATCCATAGGGTCACCATGGGTTGAGATGGACTCGAGGACAGTTAACAAAAAACAAAACAAAAAACAACTACAAATACAAGTATCATCACAATACTTCCCACTGTATTTTATTCTCAGTATAAAATTGCCACAGATATAATACAGTGGTCTCTCTACATTCACTGGGGTTAGGGGTGAAGCACCCCCATGAATGTAGAAAAAAATGCAAACAAACAAACAAACAAAAACAACACCATTCTTTTTACCTAAGAGAACACCCCTCTAGGAATCTCCAGTTCCTCCAATGTAAACTCTATGGTCAACATCTGCCAGAAGTTGATCATAAAATCACACTGGAGGACCTGCAAATGCCTGGAGAAGTGTTTTCTCTAGAAACTTCTAGGTTCTCCAGCCTAGGTTCTCTATGGTCAACGTCCAACAGAATTTCACTGGAGGACTAGAGATTCCTAGAGAGACCATATTAATCAAAACAGCAAATCAGCAAATCAGCAAAAGTCAAAGCCGCAAATGTGGAGGCCCATCTGTACTCACCTGTCTAAGCTTCTGGTAAATCACACCAAATTTGAATGTATTGTTGACTTCATGTTCATCATAGGATACGATCATTTGTGATGCCTGGAATTGAAAGAGAAATTGAATTATTTAATTCAGAGAGCATTTCAATCCCAAATTAGTTGGGAACGTATTGATTTTCTAGCAAGCTGGAAAAGCAGCACAAGTCTAGCGGAAAGTCCATGTTTTGCAGGTGGAAGGTCCTAAGTTCAGAATTGATAGTGCTTCTTAATGTGCTTTACCTTTAATGAAGGTAATTAATATGTTTGCACTCTCACAATGGGATTTCCTCAGAGATGCATGTCTTAGCAATCAGACTTGCAAATGAAGCTTATGTTTGCCTTCTAATATATGAATGAATAAGGAAAATCAACCATTAAGACAAACAAATGACTTTCACCACTTGGGGAAGTGCAAAAAAATTGCAAAAAAATGTGATAAATGTATTATCTAGCTTGACACTGAATCTCTCCATCCACCAGGTCATTTCTTCCAGTCCTTGAAACTAGGGGGTTGTCCAGATGGGCTAAAAGGCCTCGCTTCCCCTCAGTCTCCTGTCATCTAGTTTAGACGATGCAGGCCAAAATACCTAAATGCCTGTCCAAACATGGATCCAGAGGATCCGGCCTAATCCTGGATCAAAACGCCTTTACCCTGGGGTAATTCAACCCTGGTTTAATTGTGTCACTATCTCAGCCACCCATGTGGACAGGCTTAAATTATGGAATATTTCAGATAAAGGCGACTCGACCTGGACTGTCATTTGTTCACTTTATTTTAATATTACAATTGTTCTGCTTTTATGTGTACCTTTTTCAATTACTCTGGTTGTGAGCTGCCATGAGTCCAAATGGTGGGAGTTATAAATCAGGCAAACAAACAAAGCCCTGTGCTGAGTTTCAGGGATGAGTTTGGAACTAAGACATGGGACTTTGAAAGTGATGAAGAAATCTGATGTTTGATGCTTTCTTTTCTTCTTCTTTCTTCTTTCTTGGGGATATTGTATTCATACTGTACTGTACTTATAAGGCATTTTATTTACATTGATATATACTTTTAACTCTTTTATAATAATAATAATAATAAAGCTTTATTTATACCCCGCCTTTAGCCAGGGCTGTCAAGATGGCTTACAAGTTAAAAAGAGTACAACCATACAAATCAGCAACAAATGCCCCACCCTTAAAATATATTAAATCATTAAACAGATTAAAATCTCATTTAAAACCAAATTATGTAATTTTTGTACTGAATTTGTACTGAATTTTTAGTCTGTTTTACTGTCTTTTGAGTTTTTGTGATATGGCCTAAGGTCTAATCAATAAAAGATTGATTGATTGATTGAATGATTGAAAGGGAGAGTTCAGAGTTTTTGTAACTCAAACTTTTCTCGATCCTGGCTTTCATTATCTGAGCCACTACCTTCCCTGCAAAATCTGCCTCTATTCCTCACCCCAAGACCTTCCACCTGCTTTCACCATCAGCAATCCAGATCCTGAAGATCAGATGCAGTAGCTGTTTCAACCTAGCAACTCTCTGAGGCAATGGCTGGAGAGACGATCAGCAGCTGAACAGTCCCTGGCTATTTCTGCAACATCCTCTTCTACGGAAGACATGAGAACAAAGATCCGATTTGCCCAAAGAGGCCAGTCCATACTTGTATATTGCTCTTGCTATATTATTTTCATGAAAACGGCCTCTTTCGCTCACCTACAAAGAATCTGAAAGGGCACTGGCATTTCAGTTTTATTTCCATACCAAGGTGCCCTTTGATAGCCTTTTCTGTAACCATACCTTTCCATGAGATCATTGTGCAAAGGACTGGATGGCCTTTGTGGTCTCTTCCAGCTCTATGATCCTATTATTCTATTATTTATTTTGTTTAGTTTCTTTCTCTCTATCTCAATCTCAGTCTCTATCTTCCTCTCCCTCCTGTCCCCTCCATCTCCATCCTTTTTCTTTTTTACGCTTTCTCCTTTTAAAACTGAGATCCACAGGTAGAACATGAAAAACAAGTCTTCTTGTGTATAATTGCATAGTTAATTCAAGAAACCTCAATCCCACTTGGCAGTTCTAGGCGTGCATTGCAAACTGGCGAAATGCATCAAAGGGAGTTATATAAAAAGGAATCAAGCACCTATATCAACCACAGAGAAATGCAGAAGGAGATTGTGTTGGCTCTTGCACATTGTTTTGACAGTCGTAAGAATGACTCCATGATAAAATCATATTTGTGAGTGTGTATTGTGTGTATCTGTGAAGCTACAAAGAAACTCAACTTGGCTTTAGGGGAGCCAGTGAGGTGTAGTGGTTAGAGTAGTGGACTGGGACTGATTCAAAGTCTTCACTGATCCCTGGGTACCTTGGATGTGACACTCTCTCAACCTGATCTACCTTGCAGGATTTTTGTATGGATAAAGTGGGGTAAAAGAGAAGACTGATATATGCTGCTGTGACCCCATTCAAGGAAAGATGGGATATAAAAGTAACAAACAGGTGTCTGACTCCTCAATGTTCAGAATTATGGAAACAGACCATCACAAATGCTATGAAGTACAGTGGGCCCTTGGTATCTGTTGGGGTTTGGTTCCAGGATCCCTCCTCCCATGGATACCAAAATCCATGGATGTTCAAGTCCCATTAAATACAATGGCATAGCAAAATGGTGTCCCTTATATAAAATGGAAAATCAAGGTTTGCTATTGGGAATTTATACTTTTCTTTGGAATATTTTGAAGCTACGGATGCTTGAATCCATGGATGGGGGGAAAAAATCCATGGATATGGAAGGCCGGCTGTATATTGGACCCTTCCCAACCACAGGGTTTGGTTCGAGGGGAGGTGGGGAATAGATGGCAAAAAATGCAAATGGCTGAGCCCCATATTATTCAATGGGTGTGTGGATACATCAGCATGCACACATTGTCATTGAATAATATGGGGCATGGTGATCCATGGGAGGTCACATCCACCAATCGCCAGCCTGCCAACACCAAAGGTCCACTGTATTTAACATCTATCTCAGAGAAATAAGCCAACATACAACATACCCTCCAATATTTCACAAACAAAAACCAGGACAAGCAACACCGCAATGTGGTCAAAAGGGTCAAGCTACCTGACGACAAAAGTTATTAATGAATACACAAAACTGCTATTTTAAGCAGAGAAACCTTAGTTATGCATTTAGTTTAGCAAAGCCAAATAAATCTCAAAAAAAGCCTGCTGGAAAGGGAAGATTTACCCTTCTCCTTCCCCCCCCCCCAGCTGAGTTAATAGATTCCAAACTACTTTTGCACTTCGAACTCAATTTGCAGGAATTGAAATAAGCTGGGGAGAATGGGACAAAGAGGGAGGCGGAAAAGAAACCAGGACATTTTAAAAGCAGCAGAAAAACTGGGATGGCATAGGATTAACCAGGGCTGTCCCTGCCATACTGGGAGAGTTGGAGAGTATGATGCATACAGTAAGCACATAATTTTGTGCACAAGTTTCATTTCAGTTTAGTTCATGCTGTATTTTGGCATTTTTTTGGCTCACCTTGGGGTAAAGTACAGGATTAAACTTCAGTCCAGTTGCATCATCGCAGAAAGCCTGTCCAGAAATGAAACAAAATTATGGATGAGAAGGCGGGAGTCAGAGCACTGACAAAGATGAAGGATATCTAAGGAATGGCTTATTTCTTCTCCCCCGCCCCCACTAGATCATCGTTTCATTATAACATTTTATTGTACAGCAAATTCCTTTTTCATTTAACTAAATTAATTTTTCCCCTCCTTATCTATTTTCTTCTGTAGTCCCATTACTATAAAACTCTATATAACCTCCCATCTTCCCTTATTCTCTTCTTTATCTTTTTTTATTGTTGCTCTTTAAATATATATACATATATACAATTAAGTTTAATCCATTCATCCATTATCAATTAAACACTATTATCTTACATTTGTTTTTCTTAAATCTCTCCAGTATATATCATCTCACTTTCAATATGCTTCCAAAAATATCTAGGTAATTATCTATTGTAATTCCAAAATGAGTCCAGTTTCTTCCATTTCTTTTTATATTGTTGGGTTGTCCGATCATTGATAAACATCATTAGTTTGTCCATTTGGGCTACCTCCCTCAATCTTATTTTCCAGTCTCCCCTTGAAGGGGTTTCCTTTTTTTCCCCAATAGGTTATGCATGCTGCAGTGATCAAATGTAACATTATATTTATTTCTTCTTGGTTGAGGTGATCTTCCAAATCATCTGTTATATTAAGTAAGAACAGCTCCGGGCTCATCCTAAGATCTTTTTGTAATATTGCTATTATATTTTTGTGGATTTCTTTCCAAAATTTCTTAGTTCTTTTGTATAACCACCAAATGTGGTAGAACGTACCATTAGGTTTTCCACATTTCCAGCAATTATCTCTATTTTTATTTTAAATTTTTGCAAGTTTTAAAAGGGATAGATACCATCTGTAGAATAGTTTGTAAAAGATTTCTTTAAGGCTACTGCATTTGGTAAATTTTATATTGTGTTTCCATGTTTTCTCCCCAACTTGTTATGGGTATTTGCTTTCCTATATTTTGTATCCATTTTATCATGTTTTCTTTGATCGTTTCGTCTTTCAGTTCTATATCTTGCAGTATTTTATAAATTTTCGTTATCAGTTTCAATTCCAGTGATCTTAATGTCTTTCTTATATCTTTCTAATAATTGTCTGTAAAATAGCCAATGAACATCTGTTCCTTCAGTTTATAATTCTTCCTTTGTTTTTATTCTGTTTCCTTTAAAGATATCTTCGTACCTGAGCCATTCCTTTCTATTTAGATTTTCCCCTTTATGAAAGGCTTCCTGTGTCAAGGTCCATCTTGGGATCTTCATATATATGACTAGTCAGGTGAATGCGGCGGTCAGGAGTGCCTGCTATCAGCTTCGGCTGATACGCCAACTGCGCCCTTATCTGGACATGAGGGACCTGGAAGCAGTGGTACATGCCCTGGTAACCTCACGCTTGAACTACTGTAACGCGCTCTACATGGGGCTACCCTTGTGCCTAACTCAGAAACTACAATTGGTACAAAATATGGCAGCCACATCCAGGAGGGAGCACATAACACCGGTGCTTAAATCCCTCCACTGGCTGCCAATTAGTTTCCAGGCGCAGTACAAGGTGTTGGTTTTAACCTAGAAAGCCCTACATGGCTTAAGTCCATCTTATCTTAAGGACCGCCTCTTCCCATATGATTCCCCCCCGTGCCTTGCGGTCCTCTGGGAGGAATCTGTTACAGCCAATAAAGACCAGGCTGTCTCAGACCTCCCAGAGGGCCTTTTCCGCCACTGCCCCAAAATTATGGAATGGCCTGCCGAATGAGATCCGTCTGACTACCACACTTGCTGCTTTTAAGAAAGCGGTAAAGACGGATCTCTTCCGACAGGCCTTCCCAGAATAACATCCGCAGCAACGAGATGAGTTAATTCTTTTTCTCCGAGCTGGCACAATTGATCCTTTGTTTTTATTATATTATAGTATTTTAAATTTTAATGCATTGCTTTGTTTTAACCTTTTCGATTTAATTCTGTTTTAAGGGGTGGGAGGGAGATTGTGGGCGATGGGTATGTTTTAACTTGTTATATTTTAAATGCTGTAACCCACCTCGATTGCAATGCAGAGAGGCGGCCTATAAATAAAACTTATTATTATTATTATTATTATTATTATTATTATTACTTCTTGTATTTAGACCAGCTCTTATACAGTGCTTTCTTTACTATATGTTGATTGAATTCAATTGTTTTTGGCTTATCATAACACAAATAAGCATGCCATCCCTCCTACAAATTCTCACTTTCTAAAGCCAATAATTAAGGAATGGCTTATTTCAAAGAGCTGAAGGCAATTTTAAAGAGGTCTCAAGTTCCTGATTCATATGCACCCTCTTTTTTCCTTTGTAAACAGGGTTTTGCTTTGTTTTGAAAATGCCATAGAAGGCAAGATATCCAATGAGGGGATTTTATGGTACAGACCATATTCACAGCCTGTCTCTAGACTTTTCCCCTTCTTTCATAAAAATGCAACAGAGCAGGAGACACACCATGATAACAGTGACAGTCAAACTTTCCACTGGGGAGATTGGTTTGTATGACTGGGAAATGGTTCGGACTTCTAGAACTTCTGTAGAGAAGCTTAGACAAAAAGAAACAAAGGAAGACATGCACTGCTTCTCTTCTGGCTCACCATCCCCTTGCCAATGTAACCTGGAACAGAGGGAGCAGGAAAAATGGGAGCATGAATGCTTCCTAGATTTAGTTTGGGATGTATAGGACATGAGAGTCCTCTGTTGCTGAGCATGCTTGCCAAACCTTGACACTGTTAGGAACTGAATAGATGAAACTGGCTGAGATTCCCATATTCAACATCTTCAGTTTTTTCTATATACAATCTGCATATAGCAATACTAACCATCTTTGGATGGAACTGGCTGAGCCTCCCATCTTCCACATCTTCACCTTTTCCCATATGCAATCTGCATATAGCAATACAAACCATCCTTGGATGGAACTGGCTGAGCCTCCCATCTTCCATGTCTTCACCTTTTTCCATATGCAATCTGCATATAGCAATACTAACCATCCTTGGATGGAACTGGCTGAGCCTCCCATCTTCCACATCTTCACCTTTTTCCATATGCAATCTGCATATAGCAATACTAACCATCCTAACTAAGCTGTTGTAAAGATTGCTAGGTCTTGTCTGCACTGTCCAGGATACCCTGGAAGCAACCCAGACTATCCTAGCTCCAGAACTGCCCTGACATCCCCCCATTACCTGGCCCTATATTCCCGCACTGGGGTAACTGTTTGCACACATGTCTGCTGAACTCCCTGGTGTGCTTTCTGCCACCGTGGATCACTTACTTTTGAGGTCAGGGCAAGGTGCTCAGTGATGATTACATGGTTGAGCATCTCATTCTGACCTCAAAGCAAGTGACTGGCAACAGTAGCGGATGTGTATGGCAGTTCAAAGGGCATGCATGCAGACAACTACATTGGTGCAGGAACGGATGGTTCCAGATCTTCCCAGAAGATGTGAAATAAAAATTGTATTAAGGGTGTTATACCCCAGTATTGGTACTGAACGCACCAGATGGTATTCGGATTGTTTGCATCAGAACCAGGGTTTGGGCTGTGCATTGCCCAAACAGGACATCACCAGAACAGGGATGGGGAATGAGAGGGCCTTTGGGCCCATGTAGACAAAGCTTGAACATACTCAGAATGGTACATAACTGCTATATGCTTTCTTTATCATTACAGTATTGTATTTCAAAGCAACTGACCTTTGCAATCTGTGGAATACTTGGTAGCTTGCTAAGACCAGCTAAGGGGATTCTTTCATGTAATGTCTTCACTTTGGACCTACAGATAAGAAGAGGTGAGGGGAGAGAAGGAAATAAGCCATATGGATTCAAACAATAAGGCACAACTATGAGGACTGTTTCTGTAAGACTTGCACCTAGAAGCATTGCTGTATGTTTGAAAATGATACCTTTTGAGGAATGGATGGCAATGATTATTATACTCACTGTTGCATAATCGTTAAAGCTCATGGTTGCTGTTGCTAAATACGATTGATATTTTTCAATACCCTTGAAGAGGGTTTTTTTTCTATTTGTTTTTTGGCAGTAGATTAAACAAATAAAATACACCAACAAAGTAATCACAGAAGACCAGACTTGCAAACCACCACCCACGAATGCAAACTACAGCAGCAAGAAAACTCTCAGCTCCATCATGAAGTGGTTCCTTAACCCAGTATTAACCATTGTCACCACTTGCTCCCTCTCATTCAGGAAATATTTCACTAGAAAACTTATTGCAATGGCTCTTTTGGTCTCTTCCAACTGTATTATTTTAAAACAGTATCTCTACATATTTTTTGTGGGGTTTTCGGGCTGTGTGGCCATGTTCTAGAATAGTTTCTTTCTGACTTTTCACCAGCATCAGAAGAATAGTACTCCTTTGGACTGTGGGTGTAAAGAAAATATCACATTTTTTCATCCTCTCCTACGTAGAACAAGCATACAAACTTTTTGCTAGCAAGTGAAAAACTAGCAAAAGCTGTTTGGTTTTCGACTCAGACTTTTTCCTCCCTTCTTAATGCGGTAGCTTTTTATATGCTGGAAATGTGTGATAGTGATGAGGAAGCATTCTGACAAATATCGATCAAGTCTGGAGATGCCAGCCACAGATGCTGGCAAAACGTCAGAAAGAAACTCTTCTAGAACATGGCCACACAGCCTGAAAAAACCACAAAAACTATGGATGCTGGCCATGAAAGCCTTTGACTTCACAGTATCTCTACATTTTGGCACATAACATGGCTTCTGCAAGGGCTAGACACTTGCCTTTTTAAAAAGGAATACAAATAATAATAATAATAATAATAATAATAATAATAATAATAATATAAAGCTTGGAATCCAGACCAAATGATGGTGTAAACAGGTGCCATACTTAGAGTCCAGGTAAAACCAGACATCCTTGGTAATATGGCAAGTCTGTCTAAGACTGGATCATTAAAGATAGTGGCGATCACTGGGCTAGTGCTGGTTCCTAAGCCATTGTCTGCCACTCATGTTCAACTTGTGGTCTCCTAGGAATCCTAGATCCCTTTCACATGTCTTGTTGTCAAATTGTTTTGTTTTGCATGAATCAATTTGCACAGGCATTTCAAGCAAGAGGGAAGTGAAAGAGAGTGGTGCAAGCAGCAGTGCACAACAGGCAACTGTGGCGTACAAGGCGAGGCAAGGAAGGGAGCTGGAGAAGGAAGGGAGAGCAAGTGGTGCAAAAGAAGTGAGCAAGGGGCACACCAGGAGGGTGCAAGGGTTGGGGTAGGAGAGATCGGGGATGGGAGGGTGAGTGGTGAAAATGGCAGAGCACAAGAAGCAAGAGAGAGATCCACTGTAAGGTGAGGTGAGGAAGAGAGTGGGAGACACAGGAGAGTTAAGGGTGTGAGAAGCACAGTGCAAGAATCAAGGGAAGGGAACGCCAAAATGTAAGGAATAGGACAGATGGGCAAGCCAGGAGTGTGCAAGAAGCATTTGAGAGGTACAAGTTGAGGCAAGAGAGGAAGAGATGAGCAAATGAGTCGTGTGAGGCACAGTGCACAAGAACTGTGAAGACAAGAGGTGAGGTAAGGAGGGAGTAGGAAAGACAAGAGAGCGAGTGGTGCATGCAGCATAGCACAAGAATCAAGGGAGCCATAACAAGAGAGACGGAGGATGAAAGCTGGGCTGTTCTTCTGGATGGAAAGCACATGCCCTGTTTACTGCTGCTTCAGAGACTAAAACATGGAACAATGGATGCAAGCTACAGGAAAAGAGATTCCACCTCAACATTAGGAGAAACTTCTCAACAGTAAGAGCTGTTCGACAGTGGAAGACACTCCCTTGGACATTGTGGTGGAGTCTCGTTCTTTGGAGGTCTTTAAACAGAGATATGGCCATCTGATGGGTTGGAATGTACTGTGCCTTTTAACTTTGTTAGCTGCCCCAATTGATCTCAGAGGGGTGGGGTATAAATAAATTTTATTATTATTTATTATGATGGGGATGCTTTGATTTTGAGTTCCTGCTTGGCAGAATGGGGTTGGACTGGATGGCCCTTGGGGTCTCTTCCAACTCTATGATTCTATGCCTCTGCTGCCCCTTGAGTTGCTCATCCATTTATTGTACAGCTGCCACTCTTAATTTTGTGTGTTTATCAGTGGTTAAAGCTGATACTGGCAGGAAAGATAGAACACAGAGATAGCAGAGGGGAAACAGCTCCATCATTGTGGCAGAGGGGAGGGCAACCCTGCTTCCAAGCTTTTAACTTGGAGAGCCTGGCTGCCTCCAGGGATGAAAGCAAGGGCTGATAAATGCCAGGTAAATGAAACTGTGGATTTAAAAAAGGCATCCATGACTTGATCGATATTTGTCAGAATGCTTCCTCATCACTATCACACATTTCCTGCATATAAAAAGCTACTGCATTAAGAAGGGAGGAAAAAGTCTGAATCCAAAACCAAACAGCTTTGGCTAGTTTCTCACTTTCTAGCAAAAGGTTTGTACACTTGTTCTATGTAGGAGAGCATGAACAAGTGTCATATTTGCTTTGCACCCACAGTCCAAAAGAGTTCTGTTCATTCTGCTACTGCAAGGCTCCACTGCCTTATTCAAATATTTGCATCACCCAGGTGCCTTCCAGATAACTGGAAAAGTAGAATAGGAATTCACCAGGTTCTAGGAGATCCCTGAAAGAACAGCGGGAAATGGTGAAGTCATGCTTTTCTCTGTTTTTCTATGCTAATTCTGCCTTTAGATTTTTCAGCTACTCTGGGTTGGCACCTTAAATCTGCTGACCGTAGATAAGAGTAAAAGAGTCCTGCTGCATCACACTGAGACATGAATCAAATTATTAGTTCCAACTTCAGTGAAACATTCATTGAATCATAGTTTTTGTGGGTTTTTTCGGGCTGTGTGGCCATGTTCTAGAAGAGTTTCTTTCTTCTAGAACATGGCCACACAGCCCGAAAAAACCCACAAAAACTATGGATGCCGGCCATGAAAGCCTATGACTTCACATTCATTGAATCAATGGCACCCATAGGTCTGCTTTATCAAGTTCCCCTGATTCAGTGAGTCTTCTGGTTGGGACTGTTACCCAAAGAAAGGTTACCCAAAGACTGGGGCATCTCCACCAACTCTTTGAGCTTCACTTTATAAAGTTGGGGAATTTGTTTAGCCCAGTGATTGCCAAACGTTGGTCCTCCAGGTGTTTTGGATTTCAGCTCCCAGAAACCCCAGCCACCTGGGCCAAAAGTCAGGAATTCTGGGAGCTGAAGTCCAAAACACCTGGAGGACCAACGTTTGGGAATCACTGGTTTAGATCGAGGAAGCTTATGAGCAGCTTGAGGATCATATCCTACTATGTATACCTACTATGACAAGGACTCTCAAGTTTGGGTGAATTAAGGAGGTTTTTATTCAGAAATATGTAAGAGTGCAGCCAAACACGTGATAATAATTCAGACAGACACACAGAACTAACCAAAATGGAGGTATGGAAATTGGATAGTGGACTCTGGAAATTGGATAGTGGACTCTGAGGGATGTAGAAAGGTAATATTTACCTGTTGTGCCCATGGAAATAGGGATGTGGCTCAGAATGTAATTTGAGAGAGAAGAGACACAGTGAGTAGAAGGGTATCTCTGGGCATACTATATTCTTTATGCTCACTGTGATCACTGTGCTCAGAGAGAATAGATTTGGGAATGATTTTTTTACCTGAGATTTAGCCTCAAGGGGTGGTAGGTGCTGTCCTACAATGTAATGAAAACCTGATGGTCTTCTCATAGAACTGACAATGTGATTCCAGACCAATGGATGGCCTTAACTTTGCAGTCACAAAAACAGTGATTAGATTTAGGACACCTCAAGGATAGATGGATAGGGAAGTTAGCTGGTAACACATCAGGGGTAGGTAGAAAGTGTTGGCTTACTGCCTTGGTGCAATGAGACCTCCTTTTCTCTTGGTGCAAGAGGATATGCAGAGAGGCTGGGGGAGGAAGGAGTGGTCAGCACACCCATTTAGCTTTTGTCTCAGTATTACCTTTTATGATAGTCCTGTTTAAATATTTGAGGGATGTCATATTGAGGCTGGAGCAAGCTTGTTTTCTGCTGCTCCCGAGAACAGGACAAGGAGCAATGGATGCAAGCGACAGGAAAAGAGATTCCACCTCAACATTAGGAGGAACTTCCTGACAGTAAGAGCTGTCTGACAGTGGAATATGCTGCCTCAAAGTGTGGTGGAATCTCCTTCTTTGGAGGTTTTAAAACAAAGGCTGGATGGCCATCTGTCAGGGATGCTTTGATTTTGAGTTCCTTCATGGCAGGGGGTTGGAATGGATGGCCCTTGGGGTCTCTTCCAACTCTATAATTCTATGATTCAGATGGTGGGAAAGCACAAAGTGGTTAACCTATGAGAAGCTGTTGGAAACAGACCATAAAGGGAATAGATGTTTAAAGTCAAAAGAAAAATTAAATAATGAAGGGTACAATATACACTGGTCTGATGATAACAGAAGTTCAAAAAATAAGACAATTTATCTGTTTATCTTCAACAAGAGTTGAAGATCCACAATAAAGATCAGGATATAAATATCTGAATGAATAAATAAAATACATAGATGGGAAAGCCATCCATTAGTGGTGCTCTAGCTCTGGATTTCCAACACTGAGTAAGAGGATGAATGAGATGGCTTATAAGTCTCCCTTCCAATGTTATTGTCTTATTGTCCCACTTATAGAAATCTATGGTTCTATAACATTTGAATTGTTTAAAATTTTGTAATTTTTTTTAAAAAAAAATCAGTTCCCAACCCTTAGATTTCTAGATAAGAGTAAGACAGAAATACTTTAAATAATATATTTCAAAGGGCATGAAAATAATACTCAGTCATCAAATAATGGCACCATTTTACAAGTGTTTTTCTGTTGAGCACAGCATGCTTTTTCACTATTGTACCTGAGTATAATCCTTAGGTATTCAATCCCGTCTGCTTCTTCACATTTAATGGAAAGGATCAAATTTCCCAGGCTGCTTGCCGTGCAGTAAAAATTTAAATGATCCTAAAAATAGAAGAGAGGGGTTAGCAATGTGAAGAAGGAGCCCACAGGGAAAAGGTGGACTGTGATCCCTCTCTACTTTCACGACTGCTGTTTCTATGTTGATCTTCAACATACAGATAGAATCAGGGATGATTCATTTCTATCTTAAAAACATCTCACAAAACACTCCCATCATTTGGGGAAATAGAAGGGCTTGTTTACAATCCACTTAAACATTTCAATATTTAATCCAAACCACATGATGCTACAAGTGACTTTATGTTGGAACATAAACAAATTGAGTAGTACAACATGTCATGCCTTATTCCCAGGACCAAAGTTCAGACTCTGTCACAGACAGTGAAGTAGAAGGGCAGGTGCACATGCCTTGTTCAGACTATGATACAGACAGGGACACAGAAGGAGAGGGGAATATACCAGTGCCTGAGACAGACAGAGATGCTCCCCAGCAGCCACAACACAGAGACATGGATTCGATAATACCTAATGCAATGGAACGTAGATGAGATAGGAAGGGTTGCAATACTTGGAGTGTTTATATAGGAAATGCTCATTGATCTGGCAACAGCTATGAGAGGCTCACAGACCATAAATAATATAGCAATCTCTTTGGGCGGTTGTTGCTGACAACTGACTATTCGGGAGGAAGCAACATTCTCATCTCTTGAATGCTAGCTTGTGTTTCAGAAGAACCTTGGACCTTGCATTGTAAATTGTCCATGCAATTGGACACTTCCTTGGACTAATACCTTGGCTTTCTTGCTGTACCCTACTGATTTGGGAGATTATCACATGCCTGAAATAATACTCCTTACCTCTCCTAAATTTAACCCTAATTCGCACTGCAGCCATGTTTTATCGCACGGCTTTTGAAACAGAATCTGACTTCAGAGTAGATCCTTGCTCTAATGCACATTTGAAAACACACTCTGGCAGCCATTTTTCCAAGTTAGGACCTTCTGACTTGGAAAAATGGCCACTGGAGCACATTTTCAAATGCATGTTGAAGCAGGGATCTACTATGAATTTGGATTCCGCTGCAAAAGCTGTGCGATAAAACATGGCTGTAGCACAAATTAGAGTTAAATTCAGGAGAAGTAAAGAGTATTTTTTAAGGCATGTGATAATCTCCTTGGACTACCTGAACTCTGAGAACCGTAATTGGCTAGTAAGCTTCTATACATCACTACTGGGGCTGCAACTGTTGCATCTCTGATTGACTTTGCTTGGTACTTTGTTTCTGGCTGGCCTTCAAGTCACAACACAGTGCAGATCTCATCGTGGCAAACTCAGAACTCAGAAAATTGGTTAGGGTCCCCCTCCCCAACACCAAGCTCAAATTTGAGGAAAACCAAGGTCTGATGTGATGTCAAGAGAATCAAAGTCAAACCCAATCCCTCCTCCAACATCTTGAGTTTCTAATGTACAGAGCTTCCTTCAAATAGTAGGATGTGCTAGTTATAGATAACAGCCAAAACATATTAATTGATCTCTGAAATAAATTAACCACAAAGTGTCAAAACCTAATCCCTGATAATTAAGCTTATTCACACCTTCACACCAAGCAACATCAGAGTCTGGTCAAGATGACAAAAGCTTTCAGTGAGGAAGAACATACAAGGCAGGAGAGACTGTAGAAGTCTGCTTTTGCCTGAGTCTACTAGGAAGAGCAAGATTCTGCTCCCTCCTCCCCTCCAACGTCACTGAGTTGAGTGCAAACCACTACTCTGAACACCAGTTTGTAGCAAGTGAAGTAAGTTGAAGACAAAGGGGGGAAATTATAGGCTGAGAGAAAAACTGTTCATTTTAAAAGCAGCTGAAAAATGGGATGACAGAAGATTCATTGGAACTGTCCCTGCAGGTGAAGGATAGGCCGTTCATGACTAAGAATCATCACTACAATTAGGCTGAGACAGTCCTGAACTATCTTTTCAGAATGAGCAGAGGAAGAGGGCTCCTCAAGGAGATTTCTGTACCCCCCCCCCAAAAAAACCCAGATGTGACAGCCCCAGACATGACAACAATAGGACTGGAGATTTCCAAGCGAGTTGTATGGGATCCTGGTTAGCCCTTTGGATGGGGGAAAACAAGACTGAAAGAACAGAGGACCCACTATGGCAGGTAGAAGCTCACATATCACCTCATTCTTGGGAAGGGAAAAAGCATGTACAAGAATAGAATCCAAGAGTTGGAAGGGACTTCAAGGGCCATCCTCTGCCATGCCAGAATACACAACTAAACTATTCCTGAAAGATGCTCATCCAACCACTGTTTACAGACCTCCAAAGAAGGAGAATCCACCAGCCTCCAAGGCAGTCTACTCCACTATCAAACAACTCTTAAAGTAAAGACATTCTTTCTAATGTTTCGGTAGAATCACTTTTCTTGTAATTTGAATCCACTGGATTGTCCTCCGGTCTGGAGCAGCAGAAAACAAGCTGGAGCCATCTTCTACATGACATTGCTTCAACTATTTAATGACAGCTGTCGTGTCACCTCTCAGTTTTCTCTTCTCCAAACTAAATATCCATCTCCTTAAGTAATTTCTCATAAGACTTGGTTTCCAGATCTTTGATCGTCAAGGTCACCCTTCTCTGGACACATTCTAGTTTGTCAATTTCCTATCCAAGGGAGACCAGTTGCAAACAGAGCAGCAACTGAGACTGGTTGTTTTGAATTTGCAAAAGAGCAGTAGACCTAATATCAAGAAATAGGTGCTGTATGAGCTACGGTTGTTGCCCAAGTGGAAGCATGTGGTAGCCCAAAGAAGTTTGGGGAACACTTCTGTAGCCTAAGCCCTTTCTGAATTGGGGCATGAAGAAATCAGAAAGCTATCTTTGAAAAGAAACCTAAGATGTTATTGTCCAAAAGTCCGAGAACATATGCAAAGCTCATCATTTCCACTGACCTTTCCCAAGAAGTGTTTCCTGTATGCTCTGGCTTCACCTTTGCACTCGAGTTTGTAGCCATAAGTACTGGGGCTGAGCGGCTCCTCATCTTCTTCACAGATGCTGCTTTCGGAGGAGGTGGGGGTGCTGAGGTTCTCAGGATCTTCAATCCAGTAGCCCCCAAACTGGGGCAAAATGATTAAAGGATAGGGGCTACCTTTCTCCAAAATCTAAAA
>CM034711.1:21847186-21865451 GCA_020142125.1 Phrynosoma platyrhinos | reverse complement strand
CTCTCTAGGAATCTCTAGGTCCTCCAGGGCAATTCTATCTTCTATGAAATTGTGCTGGAGGACCTCCAAATGCCTAGAGAAGTGTTCTCTCTAGGAATCTGTAGGTCCTCCAGCACAACTTTCAGTGGAAGTTGACCATAGACTCATGCTGAAGGACTAGAGATTCCTAGAGAGAACATATCAATCAAATCCGCAAAAGTCAAAGCCGCAAATGTGGAGGGCTGACTGTACTGCTACATTATGATTACCTTGTTTCTATTGGGTCATTCAAAATAAGGAACACTGTTGGTTATTGCAACTTTTCCTTCACTTTCAATCAAAAGCAATAATTTTTTTAAAAAAAAAGTTAAAAACCAACTACCGATAGAGTCCCCCACCCAAACAAATGCAATATATTTATCTTCAAACTAAAGATACTCAAAATATTTGGGGGTGCGTCAGTTCCCCCCTCCCATTCTCACGTCCCAAACAAAGCCCACATTAAACAAGTTACATTCATATCTACAACTTGCCCCCAAAGAAATAAGTGAATGAGCATGACACTCACCTGCATTTTTTCCAGCATTTCAAAGAATTCTGCAGACTGAAAAATTGAAGAAAGAAATTTGTCAGCATGTCAACACAACAACAAAGAGATTATTTTTTTTAAAAAAATTAATCATCATTTTAGTTCTATTGTGAATGCTATTTTAAGGGAAAATATTAGCAAAGAGTGCAGCAACCATTAGTTTGAACCCCCAAATATCCATCTCATGAGTCAGGGGTAGGCAACCTTTTTGAGCCGGCCTCCATGCATGTCGCGGCCGCCATTTTGATTTCCCAAATAGCGGGATTGGTTTCCAAAATGGCTAACAGTACTCCTGCGCATGTGTAAACGCGTCATGGCTGCGTGGCAGCAGGGGTCCACCTGGGCCGGTAAGTGCCGGGATCTGGGCCATAACCGGCCCACAGGCCGTAGGTTGCCAGCCCCTGTCATAAGTTCTAGATCAGAAGGGGAATCATGGGTCATTTTTGTTGCTACTAAATCGATGTCCTGCCTGTCTACCAAAAAAGGCATCTTTCTCAGAGGACAGTTGTCTCTAGTTGAAAAGCTGCCTGATTTCAGTCCAGTTTCAAAATAAAGAAATTTAAGAAGGAAGAGTAGCACAAGCTTGTACTGATTTGGGAGCCCTTGTACACCTTTTAGCCCCTGCGCAGCAAAATGAGCAACAAAAAGTCACATCTAAGCCACAGTCTTTCCCCTCTACAGTTTGAGATGCTGTTTAAATTACAGTGATCTTTTCTAAAACAATTTCCAGATCAGTTAAAAAACAAGAGATTCTTGGCCTTAGTTCTTAACATTACAGGCATCTCATAATGACCAGCTATAATACAGATACGTAGCAGTAGGTCCTTTTATCATGACCAGTTGGAATGGAAATCTTCCAAACAGAGGAATAGAGCCAAAAACTATTGATTATTCCTCTTATCTCATGCAGTGGCCCCATCCCGCCCAAGACAACAGTTATTAACCTGTTGTTCTCCAGATGTTTTGGAATTCATCTCCTGCAAGACCATGGTTAAGGATTCTGGGAGCTGAAATTCCAAAAAACCCTGCCTTCTTTCCTCTAACCATACTCTGGCTTTTCAGGTGTTTCGGACTTTGGTTCTCAGAATCCCAGACCACTGACCAAGATGGCGGAGGCTTCTGGGAACTGAAGACCAAAACACCTGAAAGGACCAGAGTTTGAGCATCACTGCTGCTAACTGTTGCATGATATTTGGTAGACAGGCATGATATTGACTGGTATTATTATATTTTTAAATTTGAATTTATAGCATAACATCAGAATGCAAGTTTAGATCAGATCAGAGTGGAAATTCACAACCATCCATAGTGTCCATATTTTTATATTTTTATGTGTCCCTATAGCTCAATGTATCCCAGTAGTCCAAAATTCAGAGATCACCGTAGCCAGGAGTGCTTGATGGCTTTTGTACCATCTATCTAGATGGCTTTTGTACCATCTGTTTTGTACCATCCATCTTCATGATGAGGTGTAAGTGCATGCTAGAAACCAGTACCAAGAGCGCTTATCCGCAGATGGTTTTATCTCCTCCAGATGATTCTCCCTGAAGACATGTGGTAAAGAAACACACCAAACACTCTTGAAAGAGCTGTGGAATGATCTGATCACTATTCTGTGTAGCCAATAGGAAAATGTTAACCACTCCCCAGAATTTCCATGGATTCAGCTGGGGTTAACATACTATTTGGATTCTCGCTCCTCTGCACCACTTCTACACCTTCTGAGGAACATTCATCACACTTTCTTGCTGAACCCCTGATCCTGCCTCCAGTCCTCCTCCCACCATGACTCTTCCTTACATGGAAACTGGTGGCCTCAAGACTAGAGGTTCTGGTTCACATCTAAACTTTTCCCAGGTTCTTGCCCATGTGGAGAAGAAACTCTCCATGCAGAGAGGAACTTCTCCTCTTCAGATGTATCTCTTTCCACATAAGGAAAGCAACAAGGGAAGGTAGTGAGAGGTAGGACGTTTTCACACTAAAACGTCCAAAGCCAGGTGGAGCCACTCCGGAACAGCTCCTGCCGCTCACTCCGGAATGGCTCCGGCGGCAGGAGCCTAATTCCTTTTCTCAAAAGGAATTACAACTCCGGCGCTGATGCCGGAGTTAGAAGGAAAAGGGGCAGGGCTTGCTGCGACGTCATGTGAACACGCGCAGCAAGCCCCGGACTGACGCCGGCAAGCAGCAGGGATGCCGCCGGAAGGGGCGGGGCTTGCAGCAACGTCGTCTGAAAAATTGGCAGAACAGCCGGAGTGGGGCTGGAGGGAGGCCGGCGAGCGTCCTCCAAAGGCCCCATGTGAAAACGCCCGTAGATGTTCTTGTGCTCTTGCACTTGCATGCATGGTAAGTAACACCTGACTAGGGGCTTGAGATGGGAAGAATTGAGATGGGGAGAATTGACAACTGGCCCCAACTAGCATGCCATAGTGGTTTGAGCATCAAACTATGACACTGGAGAACAGGATTCAATTCCCTACTTGGCCATGAAACCTACTGGATGACCTTGGGCAGATCATACCCTTTCAGCCTCAGAAAACCCCACAATAGGTTTGCCTTAGGGTCGCCTTAAGTCAGAAAGGACTTAAAGGCACACAACAATATATCTTATGTTATTTTTAAGATTTTTATAGATTTTACGGATGCTTAGTTTAATACTTTTTTAATGGGAGGGTGGGGTTTGGGGGGTTTTAGCTTGTATTTTGATGTAATTTTAACTGTTGTAAGCCAGCCCGATTGTTTTTAACAGAGGGGTGAGATATAAATAAATATTATTATTATTATTATTATTATTATTATTATTACAACAGCAAGAAAAGACCATAAACATTATGTTTATACAGAATGCTGATCAGATGTTCCGTGGATCCAGTGGTATGAATAGGGACATCAGTCACTGATTCCTGTGCAGAATATACTGTAATTGGGAACATACTGTGTGCAAAATTCACATGTGGTTGATTTGCATAGAAAATAGCATTTTCTGTGCAGAAAACAGCTTTCTCTGCACAGAAAATGCTGCTTCTTGCACAGAAAATGGTGTTTCATTTTTTTCACTACTGCTGAGAACAACTCTAAGCCCTCCAGGCTACACTGGGAATGTCAAGAATGTGGTTTAAGGGCAAGAGGTTTAAAGATAATTGCCTGATTTGCACAAAAAACCAAGTGACTTCAGTCAGAGATGGAATTTCCTGGTTGTGTTCAGCATGGAGTAACAAAAGGACTGAAGTCTCATTGCAGACGTCATTGGCCTTCTGGGGCCAAATGAAACATGCTTCCCAAATGGTCTGTTTTTCATAACAAAGGGGGTCAAAAGCTGGAACATTGTGCCAAGCCCATAAAGTAACCCACACCTCAGCACTCTTCAGATGGCTGGACTACAACAAAATTATCCCCACCAATACAACCCATGTTTGTAGATGACGAGAATTGTAGCTCAAAAACTGTGAATCATAGTGAATCATAGCCCAGGATTGATTTTAGTGATTTTGAAAAGCATTTTTCAACCACAAATTCAGGATGTATCTCTTGTAATTATTCTTAGTCCTGCCTCTTCCCAATTCGACACTCAAGGCTTAATTCATGGCCAATATAAATATTAAGGCCCTAAATATATAGGATCCAGATTGGTGTAGTGGTCTGAGTGGACTATGACTCTGGAGATCAGGGTTAAATGCCTGGCTCGGCCATGGAAACCTACAAGTCGCACACTATCAGGCCAAGAAAATCCCGTGATAGGGTCACCATATGTCAGTAGCAACTCGAAGGCCCACAACAACATATATGCTGTTGTGTATAGAAAGAAACATTATAATAGTGTGGTGTGATATTGTCCTGTCTCTGAAACGTCTATTCTAATCTGTAGACTCGGTAGGGCAGGGGTAGGCAACTTTTCCCCTTTAAGGGCCGAGGGACTTCAGCTCCCAGAATCCCAGGAGCTATTGGCCAACATGGGACTATTGGCCAACATGGCTGAGGCTTCTGGGAGCTGAAGTCCCTCAGCCCTTAAAGGGGAAAGGTTGCCTACCCCTGCAGTAGGGACTGGTTCATGAAGAGAGATTTCTCATCACGGGGAGATGATGTGGACTGAACCTGGCACCTTCTGCATGCAAAACACTTTCTCTACTCAGCTAGTTATAATTGTTCATCCTAGATCAGGGGTAGGCAACCTTTCCCCTTTAAGGGCCGAGGGACTTCAGCTCCCAGAAGCCTCAGCCATGTTGGCCAATAGTCCCATGTTGGCCAATAGCTCCTGGGATTCTGGGAGCTGAAGTCCCTCGGCCCTTAAAGGGGAAAGGTTGCCTACCCCTGTCCTAGATAGAAACATGACTTTTGTTCCACATATAAGACCTTAGGAGCTGGATCGGGGAGATTGGCTATTGTTATTATTTTCATTTTACTTGCTATGTTCACCTACAGCAAATCAATAAAATTATACATTCTCTGAAATGTCTAGTATAGCATGAACTGCTGGCAGCACAGCCGCCTTTTGAAACACCTGTTGGCTATCATCCTTCTTACTGGTGTAGGCTCAGTGGGACGGTACCTGGTTTGCATGTAGAAAGTCCCAGGTTCAGTCTCAAATCATCTACCTTTAATAGGTAATTCTGCTACATGTGGTTTGTTATCTGGTTGCATGATAAGCAACACCTGCTGAAATCTCCTCTTCTACACAGCAATTGAAAGCACAGGAGACCTCTCCAGTTTTCACTCTGGCAACCCTCTCCAATGGGTTGACTTGCTATATGGCAGCTTTTTATCATCTAGTTTAAACTGGATTTATATTTCCAACCAAGTCTGAGAGGACTGGAATCTTTACCTTATCTTTAAGGGACAGGCTGTAGCTTAGTAGCAGCAGAGTATCTGCTTTGTACGTAAAAGGTCTCAGGCTCAGTCCTCAGCATCTACAAATAGGAAATCCCTGTTGGAAATCCCATAAGGTTGCTGATGGTCAGTATAGACCAGGGGTAGGCAACCTTTCCCCTTTAAGGGCCGAGGGACTTCAGCTCCCAGAAGCCTTGGCCATGTTGGCCAATAGTCCCATGTTAGCCAATAGCTCCTGGGATTCTGGGAGCTGAAGTCCCTCGGCCCTTAAAGGGGAAAGGTTGCCTACCCCTGGTATAGACCAAAGAAAGGGTGCTTCAGCAAGCCACACTGGCTGATTTTCAGCCCTACCCCAATTACTATTTTGGGTGATCTCAAGTAATGATGTATGACTTCTTCTTGACTTCCAGGCACTGGAAAGGAGGTTCCAGAACAGGAGACCCCCAAACAGCTTCTTACAGCCTTGCAATTGGGTTATTTGCCCTTTGAAGAACACAGAATCATAGAATCATAGAGTTGGGAGACATCATAAAAGTCATCAAGTCCAACTCCCTGTCATGCAGGAGTACACAACCAGAGCACTCCCAATAGATGGCCATCCAGCCAGAATGTTATTAGGAAGAAAATCAATTCATTCATATGATGCTGGAGAAAAGTTCCAAGAAGACCGTGGACTACAAAAAAAAAGACTAATGAATGAGTCCGACAGCAGATCAGAACCAAACTCTCCCTGGAAGCAAAGATGACAAAAATTAAGTTGTTGTATTTTGGCCATATCAATAACAACAACAACAATAAATTATTTATTTATAGCCTGCCCAATCACAAGGAATCCAGGCGGCTTACAGCTACAATGTAAACTACAATGTTCAGAATTCCCCAGAGCAGTTAAAGTGGAATAATAGCATTGTAATAGTGTGGTGTGATATTGTCCAAGGACTCCCAGACCAGGGGAAAGATTTTCTTTTCCCCCCCCCTCTCTTTTTTTCAAGGAGAATAGCTTCCTGAAAAAAATAAAAATAAAACCAACCCCTAATTGAATTACCCTGCTGTCACTAGACATAGGAGATATCCTTGCAAATGACTGGAAAATTCAGAATGTGATACAATAATCTAGTTTGGTTGGGCTGGCTAGCTGGCACCTTGCCACTAATTTTGCTAATGGAGGACGTCTGCCTTTGCTCTGGCCCTTTCCATTTCCCGGGGAGGATATCTTTCCCTCCCTTTGCATTGCATTATTGGGTGCCCCTGGAGAGAGTGTCCCTTTGTTGCTTTCCTACATTGCTTTTCAGTTTGTATTACTGTGGTTGTAACAATGGTAGATCTTTAGAGCTGCAATGCTAGAACGTAGATTCTAAGGAGATCATCGCATGCCTTAATAATATTCCTTACCTCACCCGAATTTAATTCTAATTCACGCTACAGCCATGTTTTATCACATGGCTTTTGCCACAGAATCCTTCATAGTAGATCCCCATTCCAAATGTGCTCCAGTGGCCATTTTTCCAAGTCAGAACCTTCCAACTTGGAAAAATGTCTGCCAGAGCGCGTTTCCCAATTCGCATTGGAGCAGGGATCTACTCTGAAGTTGGATTTCTAAAATGAGGAAACTCTGGCTTCTTTTTAAAGAAAGTCATTTGTATGGAGAAAATGTCTTTGATCAGTTTGGATGCAAAATAAATAAAAAAAATTACACTGCTTATCCAAACAGGAGAAAGTCCCTGGAAGGACTGAGACCTTCCCGTTCTTTTCATTTTGATTTTACAGTACTGGCCTGTTCACGGTTTAGCATCCAAACTCTTTCTTGAAATATCCTGGGTTTCCTTCACTGCCCTCTCCCTGTTCACATGTCACGTCTAGGTTTAGGCGACGTTTTAGAAACTGACCATCACCAATTTCCACTGAGCCCTTTTTAATTAATATCCAGGAGTTAAAGTGCTAATGTGCTTTAGCAATATTATACGATTTAAGCATTAAAATGATTTTATTGCTAGCATTCCTCTTTCCTTGTCTTGATCTATGTTGAACCTGGGTCCTGGAAGAAATTGCTGAGTTTATTGGAAGCAGCCATTTTATGTTTGTTCCAAGGTGTATCTACGCTGAGAAATAATCCAGTTTGACACGACTTTAATTGCCATGGGTCAGTGCTATGGAATCTTGCGATTTGTAGTTTTTGTGGCACCAGAGCTGCTCTCTGGCAGAGAAGGCTAAATAACTCACAAAGCTACACATCCTAGACGTCCATAGCATTGAGCCATGGCAGTTAAAGTGATGTCATACTGCATTAATTTTGCAAGATAGATGCAGTCGCAGACTTAGGGAGATGAAATAAGAAACATTTAATCTAACCTGCATGCATGCAGAGCAGAGTAGAAAGTGAGCACTGGCATCACAATGCATGGGAAGGAATGAGGATGCTAGCTAGACAACCTGGAGAGTCCACTTGGAGAGTCTCTACAAGTTGCAGCAAGAAATGATTGAAATCTTGCAACTTGTAACTACTAGGTGAGCTGGACATTTGAATTCAGTCTTTTCCTCTTGCCTGAAGTTGAGCTCACCAAAACTGGAGACTCAGGGCCCACCAAAAGTGAAGAGCTCTGTGATATGGGAACTTTCATAGAATCATAGACTCATAGAGTTGGAAGAGACCACAAGGGCCATGCAGGAACTCACAATCAAAGCAGCCCGAGAGATGGCCATCCAGCCCCTATTTAAAGACCTCCAAAGAAGGAGACTTCACCACTCTCCGAGGGAGTTTGTTCCACTGTCAAACAGACCTTACTGTCAGGAAGTTCCTCCTAAGGTTGAAGTGGAATCTCTTTTCCTGTAGTTTACATCCATTGTTCCAAGTCCTGTTCTCTAGAGCAGCAGAAAACAAGCTTGCTCCATCCTCAATATGACAACCTTTCAAATATTTAAACATGTCTATCATATCATTTCTTAACCTTCTCTTCTCCAGGCTAAACATCCCCAGCTCTATATCTCCCTTTCCCAGGTGGAACCAAATTGGACGCTCCATTCTCCAGGATAAACATACCAATTTCTTTCAACAATTCTTTATAGGAAAAACAACAACAACAACAACAATAACAAACAGGAAAGAATTCAAAGATATAGCCGTCCAAATGCATCTGAGGAAGAAGTAGACTGAAGTCTATGAAAGCTCGTGCTGCCAATTTCTTTCTTTCAGTCGGTCTCAAAGGTGCTACAAGATCTCTCCACAAATGGAAAAATTGATTTAGATGATGATGATGATGATGAGCTGGAGGTTGTTAGAAGGGCATGTGATTCACATTCTACCCAAGGAGGGTTTGACATCTTATTGAGGATCATGGCTCCTTTGAGACAGACTTCATTCTTCATGGTCCAGGATAGAAGTGGTCAAAATGTGGCAAGTGAGCTGTATGTGGCCCACAGCCTATTTTCCACCCCGCTGGACCTTGAGGCCTCCACTCTCAAAATTTGTTTGGGGAAAGAGAGGCCATTTGCCTGTTCTGGAAGCATCCAGGAGAGGTAATTTGATTTCCAATGAGTGCCTTCCCCAGAACAAAATCTAGCTTCCCCTGATTGGGGTGAACCAATGGACTACCTGAACACATCACGTCTGGTTCGCCGTATCATAGTTTACAGAAAAATGGTATGGACCATTTTTGGTCTGAACATGATTCAATGGTAAGAACAAAAGTGGGCCAAAAAAAAGCTATATAGTGGGAGTTTCCCTCCCACCATAGATGGGGATAACCGTGGGAGTTGAAGCTCATATTTGACATTGGGTAGCAACATGTGCACCCCCCCCCCATCATATTAGCCATTGGCTAACATTGGGTGGGGTGATCTGCAGGAGCTCCAGTACATGGATGACTAGGCCATTGATACAGTGGTATTGATACAGTGGATTCACTGTATAGAATCCTAGAGTTGGAAGAAACCTCAAGGGCCATCCAGTCCAACCCCCTTCTATGCAGCAGACGCAATCCAAGCATCTTTGACAGATGGTCTATCCAGCCTCTGTTTAAAATTCTTCAAAGAAGGAGACGTCATTACACTCCAAGGCAGCACATTCCACTGTTGAACAGTTCTTCCTAATGTTTAGCCAGAATCTCTTTTCTTGTAGTTTGAATCCATTGCTCCATGTCCTAGAAACTTATTGTTCCACTAAATAAACTGGCTTACCTTTGCTGGCTTCAATCTTCTTCTGGGATACCCCCAGATGTTATCAGATGTAAGTTGCCACCAATTTAGCTGCAATGCCACCGGCCAGGTGAGACTCAGGCTTAAGCCGTGATCAGCTGGCACTTTTTTGAAGTCAGGGAGCTTCTGACTTCAAAAATTTGGTGGCTGGACATGGCTTCCACCCGTGTCCGATGCAGGCTGAATTTGGCTGGTGGCATCGTGGCTAAATCAGCGGCGACTTACATCTGATAATATCCAGGGGTATCCCGGAAGAAGATTGAAGCTGGCAAAGGTAAGCCGGCTTATTTAGTGGAGCGATAAGCTCCCTAGTCTCTGGAGATACTATCTTTTCTGACTTTCCTCCTACTTATGCTAGCTATTTGCTTGAATTTCTCTTTGCTTATCTCTCCTCCCCCCTGGTTTCCATTTCTTATACATATTCCTTTTAGTTCAGTTGAAAGTTCTGTAGTCATCCATCCTTGTTTTTTGAGACACCTTCCATTTTTCCTTCTCACTGGAACCATTTGAAGTTATGCGTTCAATATCTCTATTTTAAGAAGGTCCCATCCTACCTCCCATTCTATATATCACTGTATATATGTTTCTTGTTTGCAGAAAAAAGTATGTGGCAAGCTGAGCTTGGAAAAAGTCATTTTTGAACTCTTTGAATCCCTCAAGCAGCATGGTTGCAGACTGGTGATTCTGGGAACTGTCAACCAAAAAAGTATATTTTCCAAGGCATTAATTGATTGTTGTTGTTTTAAAGCAGGGGTAGGCAACCTTTCCCCTTTAAGGGCCGAGGGACTTCAACTCCCAGAATCCCAGGAACTATTGGCCAACATGGGACTATTGGCCAACATGGCTGAGGCTTCTGGGAGCTGAAGTCCCTCGGCCCTTAAAGGGGAAAGGTTGCCTACCCCTGTTTTAAAGTGTGTGTTTAATGGTTTAAATATTTTTTATCTGTTGTGCATCACTTCTGGGGCCTAGTTGCTAACAAGCAAAGATAAGCGCTTTGAATAAATTAATGGATAAATGGAGTATGCCATGTGAATTCTGCAACTAAACATGACTTGATCTAAGGCTGCATCTGCACTGCAGAAATAATCCAGTTTGACATTACTTTAACTGTCATGGCTCAGTGCTATGGAATCATGGAAACTGTAGTTTTTTGTAGTCTGGTGCAAACTACAAACTAATTCCTCGAATTCCATAGCACTGAGCCATGACAGTTAAAGTGATGTCAAACTAGATTATTTCTGCAGCATAGATGCAGCCAACGATATTCACAGAATAAGAAGATCCAAGATCCCCTGGTCCATTTCCATAATCCAGGCCTCACAAATAGAGCCATAATTTTTAAATCACACACTCTACAACCATAAGAAATCTGAAACATAACTATTTAGAGGTCTTGTTTCTTACTTTCCAGTAAGATTAGGGTAATGCTCTGCCGCTTATCAACGCACAGCAGCTGGTGATCGTTTTCAACATTTTGCAGATATAGACATTTGACTGCCTGCCAAAACACGTGCCACGCAGGCAACACATTTCCAAATTTACTGTATATCTCCTGGAGCCCCACTGAAGAAAAATCCTCCCACCCTCTTGATCCTAGACTATATGTTCCTAACTTCAGACTGGCTGTGTCAATTAATGTTAACAATGTTATAAAAATACAGAAGTTATCAGATCAAAACTTTGCAGTTTAACTTTAAAAGTGAAACTCTTCCCATATGTTCCTACAATGCTGTTAAACTGCATTTTTAAAACCATGTGGCACAAAGTTTTCTAAATTTCCCATTTCCAGACTTGCCAGTTTCCATAACCATTGAGGTATAGGAACTGTGGTTTTGCCTTCATGGGCTAAAAGGCCTGTCTCCACACTCTTTTTAACAGCCTCCTGTTTAGATAATGCATGTCCTAAACCCTGATTCTGGTGCTAGCAATTCAGATGATGTCTGACATGTTGCACACCAGAACACAAGAATAACAATGCTGAGATCTAAAAGAGAGCAAGGCATATGGGACACTGCGTTCCATGTCACCCTCACCATCTTGGGCTGCATCTGTACTACAAAAATGATCCGGCTTCACATCACTTTGGAGATTGTTGCAATGCTAATAAAACCAGTTTACCTGAGCCAGCTTAAAATTTAAAATGGGCAGCATCCTGATCTTATCACAATGATTTAGGGGCTCTACAGACGTCCTCTAAGAGGTGGCTCTGTGCCACCCCTGGGAGTGCTGGATCGAGGCTGTGGCAACCACACGCCATGGCCCCAACCCAGTACTTTGTGCTCCAAAAAGAACTGGCAAATGCCACTCCTTTTTGGAGCAGCAAAAAGCCGCTCTTGCAGCCGCCACAGCTTTTCTACACTCCTTTGGTGCAGCGTGTCTGTATGCTGTGCCAAGGGAACGCCCTGACGCCACCCGCCATGCGGTGGGGCATGCGGCATGACAGTGGCATCGGGGCAGAGTCAGGGCGGCCAGCATGCAGTCGCCACATCCCGGCTCCACCCCTAGGCCAGCCCTTTTGGCGGGTCTGTACAGAGCGTTAGTTGTCAAAATCGTTGCCCGGATCCATTCTGGGTCCATCACCACTCCCAGGGCTGCTCCGGTGGCCATTTCCATAAGCCAGAAAACTCCTGGCTTCAAAAAAAGCCACACTGAGTGGCCCTAGGAGCAGGGCTGGACCCGGGCTGGACCCAGGTGGCAATTTTGGCAGCTTAATCCTTGTGATAAAATCAGGATACCACTCCTTTTAAATGTTAAGCTGGCTCAGGTACACCGGTTTTATTAGTGCTAAGCTAATCTCCTTAATAAACTGCCATGGCCCAATGCTATGCAATTCTGGGAACTGTCAGTTGTTATGCCACCAGAGTAAAGCTCTGCAGGAGTTGATCAGGGTGGTTGAGGACTCCCCAGCCTCAAGGGAAGGAAGAGGCAAACCCTCTCTGAACAAATATTGCCAAGAAAACCCCATGATGGGTCCACTTTACAGTCACTCAAAGTCAAAAATGATGTGAAGGCACACAAGAGGAACAACAATGCTGAGATCTAAAGGAGAGCAAGGCATACGGGATGTTGGGACCCATGTCACCCTCACCATCTTAGCTGTATGTGTGAGCAGGTGAAAACCTGAGAAAGACCACTGTTATTATTGTTTTTTATTAGAGTTATATCCCACCTTTCTTCCAAAGTGGCTAATTCTGAAATCTGGAGGAGGTGAACATGGAGAAGAGGGAACCCATTTAAGGAAAGGGTGGGGAAGCTGTAGGGCTCTTGATGGTTGATTTCCACCTTGGGTCCCACTCAGGCCATGCTTGCCTTCCCAAAATAAAAGGGGAAGTGGTCTGAAGTCCATTTTTAGTTATGCAAAGCCCCTGGACAGGGAGGTGTTAGAAAAATAGAGACGGAAAAGACCGCAAGGGTCATCCAGTCCAACCCCGTCATGCAGGAAGACACAATCCAAGCACTCCTGAGAAATGGCCATCCAGCCTCTGCTTAAAAACCTCCAAAGAAGCAGGTTCCACCATCCTCCAAAGCAGTGTATTCCACTGTCAAAGAGCTCTTACCATCAGGAAGTTCTTCCTAATGTTGAGGTGGAATCACTTTTCCTGTGGTTTGCATCCATTGCTCTGTGTCCTATTCTCTGGAGCAGCAGAAAACAAGCTTGCTCCATCCTCAGTATGACAATCCTCAATATATTTGTGGGCTATGTTTATGGTAAAAAAAAAAAAAAGGAAATTTCATTCACAGAAGCTTCCAGAGACAGCCATCTGCATTTTGACCATTTTTCTCAACAGAGGGGTATCTGGGGACAAAGTGTGGGGACTTCATGCAACTCCTGGACTGCATGATTCCCAATTGCTCATTAGAGGGATGGAACATCCAAGGAATGAAATGGGAGAAATGTGCTCTTTTGGGCTTGCAAACCAATTTAGCAAACTCAGCACCTCGTCACCTTCCCTTACCTTTAAGAAACCTCAGTGCTGCAAGGCATTAATGAGAACAAAACCACATGAATTGAGGAGATATTTTAATTAAGTTGCTACATCTTTCCACACAAAAGCAGAAGAGTTGGCAGGTCTGGTTTTCTAGTCTGAGCAGTGCTCTAAATTCTCCTTGGATCGAAACAGCTGATGATGTGCTTCTGCAAGAGAAGCCCAGAGCTGCATTTGTGAATATAAATAGCACCTTCCTAATACAGTTGGTTGTCTGTAACCACAGATTCTGCATCCACAGATTCAACCAACCATGGCTGGAAAATATTCACAAACAATTAATTCCAAAAAAGCAAACCTTGATTTTGACATTTTATATAAGTCACAATTTTACCAGTAGTGTCACTGGGGGGGTGCGGATCACACCGGGTGACACCCCATAAGGGGGGTGACACCAAGTCGGATCCCTGCCCCCTGCAGGTGCTGTTTCAGCCTATGTGGTCACTTCTGGGCCCAGAGCACAGGTTTCTCGGGCCTCATGGGCCCGACAAGGGGTTTCTGGGATCTCCTCGGCCCCGCACAGGTGGCTTTGGAGGAGGATCAGAGTGTAGGCACACTCCGGCTGGCTCCTCCTCAGAGGAAAGCCAAGCTGCAGAGAGGAGGATCGGGGGTGCATGTGTGTGCTTGTCAAAGCTGAACCCAGAAGCCCTGCCCCTACTTCTTTGGGGCCCCAGCCCTTCCACTTTGGGGCCCCCCCTGCACCAGGTGACACCAGAGCTAGGTACGGTTCTGCATTTTACTACCCCATTGTATACAATGGGACATGAGCACCCAAAGATTTTGGTATCCATGTGGGATCCTGGAACCAACCCAGCAGATACTAAGGGCACACTATACCAACTTTGTCCCTCTACCCCAGCAATGTCTCTGTGCTCAGTGGCAGAAGCTCTTGAGGATGCCAGGCAGAAATCTTTCCCATGGGTTGTTACTGGATTCATGTTGCTAGCAATGACACATCTTGAACCTTAAACCTTCTTGTTTACAAGAAAAGAGATTCCACCTAAACATTAGGAAGAAGTTCCTGACTGTAAGATCTGTTCATCAATAGAATACACTGCCTGGGTGTGTGATGGAGTCTCCTTCTTTGGAAATTTTTAAACAGAGGCTGGATGGCCATATGTTGGGAGTGCTTTGTTTGTGTCTTCTTGCATGGCAAAGGGTTGGCCTGGATGACCCTTGATTCTATTTTCTTTTTCTTCGGGGGAGTTGTACATCCTACCATGCATATAAATAATTATTGAGGCAGTTGGAACACAACAGAATACAATAATGCAAAGCCAGGTTAATAGACACAAGCTACCAGCCCTTAATACTCCCTTGGCTGCCCCATGAAGCTTCCCTTCATCTTTGCAGTTCAGGGCGAAAGGCAATAGGCAACTGGAATGAGCCAGGTGAAACAAACCAAGTTCACCAGAGCTGCTCCTTCTTTGCCTGAAAAAGAAGGTCACGGTAGCCTTCCATGAGAGTCTTCCAAGTGGCCGGACTAGTAGAGCCAAAATGTGCTTTCTTTCTGCTCTGGGAAAACATGCAAAGTGTTTGACTATTGAGTCAAAGAATCTTTCCTAAGGATCTTGCCATATCTGTAGTTATGATACATGTTTATCCATGTTAGATCATTCAAGAGGTGGTTTCAATCTAGTATCAGCAACAGTGAAGGTTAATGCCTACTAGGGTTGATCTTGTAGAGTCAAGAAGGCACCAGAAGTAAAGATAGCTACATGTACTTCATCACCCAATGTTATGTATTCCCGCAAGGGATATTTGGAGAAGGTAGAAAGAGCATACCCCTCTGCCCAAACAGTAAATCCACCCTGATCACCATTCAAAAACTTTAAGGCAGGAAAAATATCACTTAGGAACTCCCTAAACAACCAAATCCAGGAGGAGTGTGAGCTCTTGTATACATGGAAGAGTCAACCAAGTTTTCACTCAGATCTGGAGGTACAAGAAGCAACAAAGAACAGCATTGTACAGTGACACCACATTCCTCCTTAACTAGTCCTGACTGATTCACAAACATTTCAGCCAAAGTGGAATTGTATCAACGTTTTGGAGTGAGAACACACTGATCTTCTGATAGCTCCCAGTTGCAAGGCTCTGTCTAGGAAACCTGTATCCTTCTAGCTGCTTTTATAAGCAGCTGCAATGCTCGTAATTCTTGACTGTTGCCATACTGACTGAGGGTGATGGGATTTGGAGTTTGGCAACATTGGGGTGGGGGCACAGGCTCCCCATTGCTATTGTGGGAACAAGAATATTAAAAACAGGAACAAGTCACTGGTTATAGGAGAGAGAATATCAGCACAGGAGAACAACAGAATGTGGTATGAAGGCATCCAGAGAATCTTTGTAGATTGTCTCCTTCCATCTTTCTCTGCTTCTCTTATGGCAAGTATTTAATTTCCACATCATTAATGAAGCCATGTTATTTAGCAGATTTATTTATCCGCCCCCATGGAGGAGTGAATACAACTCCCTTGCCCACAACTCACCAGAAGGTTGCTCAAGAGATCCATCATGTTTCCAATGTCCCACTCCTTCCACCAACCCAAGCAATTGTTACATACATCCAAAACCTGGGACCATTTTTCAATTGAGTTCTTCTGAAGCCAGGCACCAGCCTGATTGTCCATATATCCTGTGCTTGCTTTCTCCCCAGCCTCCCTTTGTTAATGTTTCTCCAAGTGAGACATTGTCGGCTGGCTGTTTTACAGATTAAATGGGTGTGCCAAATCATCAGGCGCAGCACCCAAAACAGGTTGTGCAGGAAACACACTTTAATATTGCAAAGAAAAGCAAAGAAAGGTGCCCCCCCTTGCCTGACTCCTTCCAACTCACAGTTTGGAACGGGATCAAAGCTGTCCCATGATGCAACATTCATGTTAATGTGGAAGGCAAACATACTAGAAGATTTGTTATGTGGGACAGCAGGATTGAGTCATGGTTTAATACATGAAGAGCAAAATAGAAAAGCTAAGAATTTAAAGACTGGTGATGAATCTTTTGTTTTTAGATAGTTAGTTAGCACTACAAAAGAAACTTACTGAACTGCAGTCTTCTTACAGTCAGACAAGCCAAAGTCCAAACAGCCTTGTGTAACCCATCATCCTCCAAATGTGAGGGACCAGAAACCCCATTGACCCCAACTGCCCATAAAGAGTGGAGTTGGTATGTTGTTGGCAGATCAGAATCATGGAATTATGATTAGAATAAATAGTATCAATCCCCTGCTCAGTGCAAGATCTCCATCTCCAACATCTCTAGCAAGTAGCTGTCCAGCCTCTTTTTGAAGACATCCAGAAAAAGAGATCCCACCACATTTCTAGGCAATTGAGTCCATTGCTGAACTGTTCTTACTGTCAAGAAGTTCCTTCTAATGTGCAATCAAATCTACTTTCCTATAACTTAAAACCATTAGACCAGGTCCTACCCTCTTGAGGCAGCAGAGAATGAGCCTATCCCCTGACTGAACTAAGGATCTTATCACATTACCTTTTAATTCAACACCAGCCTACCAGGATGCAGCTGGGACATAGCATGGAGGCAGAAATTTTCATATTGTATTTGCCACTGAATTGCCGTGTTGCCAAATCACTGGGCAACTGCAGCCCGGGTGCCAGCCACACTCAACTGGCCCTTTTTTGAAAACGGAAAGCTCCGGAGTTTTAATGGCAGCCAGCTGAGCATGGCTGGGACCTGGGCTGCGGTCTCCCAGCAATTTGGCAGCGAATTACAATGCGATAATTCCCACCTCCATGTTGTGTCTCGGTTGCATCCTGGTAGGCTGATGTCAAATTAAAACGTAATGCAATAAACTCCTAAAATGGACACACATTCCCACTCCTCCATACTGTCCACAGGATGTCAAGTTGGGAGTCACAACTGCAAACCTTTCACTTTCTCCACTGCCACAGCAGAAGTGCATTGGAGGGCTGTTTTGATAGTTCTTCCTCCTGGAGAAATCACAAGTCTCACCATTGCTGCGTGGCTTACATAGCTCTATAATAGTGTCAATTGACTACTAGTTTTTGGCTGCTTGTGAGTTTTTATAAAATATATGGGAGATAAAGACAGAAAGAACATTCATTCAACAGTAAGTGTTTCCCAGTTGGGAAGAATAACTCAGAAATGATGATCCTGTACAGTTTTCACCCAATGAAAACACCCATCATGGAGACATGTGTCTTTGTCACCAATATTAAAATCACATCACTGGCTGCCAATTAGTTTCCAGGCAAGGTACAGAGTGTTGGTTATTATCTTTAAAACCCTACATGGTCCGGGTCCAGGTTACCTACAGGATCACCTTCTCCCATACAATCCACCCCATACACTCAGGTCCATTGGTGGACATTTACTCCAGTCAGCCAGGACTAGGGAGTTTATCGCTTAGGGTTTTAAATCAAATCAAGCCTCCCAGGCTGCAGATGGGAGGCGGGATGGAGGTAGGGATTATAATCCAAGTTCCAGCCGGGCTCAGCTGGTGCTTTATAGAAATCAGAATGTTTTCTGGTTTCTAAAAAGCTCTGGTTAAGCCCTGCTGGGATCCAGGCTGATGGCAGGCGGTGATAATCCTTGCCTCAATCCCGTTTCCTGGCTGCAGCCCAGGAGGCTTGATTTGATTTAAAACTCCAAGCAATAAGCTCCTAGTTTGGCAACTGTCAGCCAGAGGACTTTTTCTTCAGCTGCCCCTAGACTG
>CM034711.1:21832922-21844662 GCA_020142125.1 Phrynosoma platyrhinos | reverse complement strand
CCACAAGGGCCATTCAGTCCAACCCCCTGCCATGCAGGAACTCAAAATGTAGAAATGTTTTTCTAAGGCAAAGTGGTCTAGTGGTTTGAGTGTTGGACTATGACTCTGGAAATGAGTTTAAATCCCTGCTTGGCCATAGAAACTCACTGGATGGCTTTGGGTAAGTCACACTTTCTCTCTGTCTCAGAGAAAAACAAAGACACCCCCCAACAAATCTTGCCAAAAAAAAATCCCATGATAGGCTCACCTTGGTGTCGCCATAAGTTGGAAATGACTTGGAGGCGGACAACAACAACCTATCTCCATTCTTTTCATATTGTTTCCTCCTCTGACATCAAATGTTCTGTCAAAGAGGCAGTGACTAGGAACACGGCTATCTCATTAATTGGGGGCATACCTGTAACATTTTCTCTCAGGTTCCACATGTTTCAGTTCTACATGTTTCAGCAAACTTTTGATTTCAAATTAACTAGATCTATAAGGCATTATTATCTTGCTATGTCCTCACCAAGATGCGGTGAAGCAGACATTCTGGTTCTTAGTAGACTGGAGTCGTATCTTCTTCCATGGCAGCAGTCACTGAATTCCACTGGGTTCAGAAAATACACCACAAAATTCAAAAATGAATTGATTGGTTTCATCTAATTGTCCTGGTTTTACTTTTACTCTATTTTGGGTTCCCTGGCACTGGGTGTCTGAATATAACACCCTTGATGTTTCTGCACATGAGTGTTTCTTTGGATAAGAACAGGGACGGGGAAGGGTCCGGTGTATGTCAGTTCCTTGGTTCATTGTGCGCACTACTCCAACCACATTGTAAGTGGGCTTTTTAAAAAGATATTCTAACCATTGACGGATAAGCTAGGGAAGGATGAGACACACTGCATGCACACACATGTGGCCTATCTTCTCCAGCATTTTTATTTCCAAAGTGGGCAACCAGATGGCTAGACAAGAGGACATCTTGAGGACATCTGCAACTAGTTTTGAGAGTCATACAAAACTATCAAGACTAGGAGTGCCAGGTAGCCTAGAGTGGGTTGGGATCCAGAGCAGAATGAACCCAGGACCAGTCAATAACCATAATGAAAGAAGGAAAACTCTGCTTGTCCCTATTTCCTAAAATGGCAAGAAGCATCAGAAGGTCACCACTACCTTTATCTTGCTTAACAACATGGCTGTGAAAGCCCAATGACTTTACTTCCATCATCTAATTTCAAACAGTGGTTCTCACCACGTCCGTAGTCACCATGTCCTCCTGCAAGTGTGATGTAACATCTCTTATCAACCTCACCTGAAAGGTACAGATTCTTATCTCAAAACTATTTCCAAAAACAAAGTACCTCCTTTTTTTTAATAGGCTAGGAAGCATGGTGTAGTGGTTGGAGTATTGGACTATGACTCTCGAAAGTAGGGTTTGAATCCCCGCTCAGCCATGAAAAGTCACTGGGTGACCCTGGGCAAGACACACACTCTCAGCCTCAGAGGTTGGCAATGGCAAACCCCCTCTGAAGAAACTTGCCAAGAAAACCCTGTGACAAGTTCGCCTTAGGGTCGACATATGGAGTTTATCACACTGGGACAAAGTGCCCAAATGCCATGCAGAAACAGGATTTAAAACCTGAAAAAAGCCCACAAATGCAAATTGATTTACACACACGTCGAGGTTAATGAACAATTAACCTGGACAGAAAGTCGACAAAATGTGTTTCTTTAAACTTTTGGGATTTTCCAAAAGTAACAAGAACCATGTTTTGTCGACTTTCTGTCTGGGTTAATGTTGCGTTAATGCTCATGGATTTTTTTTCCATTTTCCGTCCACTTTCTGTCAGGGTTACTGCTCAACATTCTTTGAAAATCAATCCGCTCTTGCACGTTTTTCTTGTTTTAAATCCCATTGGAAATAACTTGGAGGCAAAACAACACACACACATGGTGCACTATAAATCAAGGAGCACACAAGATATATCAGATGAAAAGCAATCACCTTGCAATTGTAAAGACTTTTGTAAAATCCAAACGAAATCCGGACTGAAACCAGATTATTTGGCCATGTTTTCACACGACGTCGCACAGAACCCCGACAGAAAGTGGACAGAAAGTGGAAAGAACCAAGATCTTTTGAATTTCGGTTTCTTGAGGAATTGCAATTGCGCAATGAGGATCATTTCGCATTTACTGCAAATGTGATTGTCAAATACGTATTGGGGAGCATTTCCCCGTCATTACCCATGGTTCCTGCGAGCATTACTCTATCTGCGTATGTGCAGGAGGCTCATTTCTGCTACCTTTACAGGTCTTTTTCTCTTGTGTGTGGATGCAGTTGCAGTAAATTCGCAATGAAGGTAATGACATTTGTGGAAACAAGGTTTATTTCCTGTTTATTTTTGGGATGCCTCATTTCCACTTTATTTTCAGTTTCTGGGCCACGTGTGATAATGTCCTAAGAGAAAGAAAGCCGGGGTGTTTTGTGTGTGTCCCCCCCCCCATTTGTTTCCATCAGAATGGTGATCCAGTACTTTGGGGAAAAACGTGGTTTGGGGGGCACAAGATAGCATAGGTTTAGAACCACTAATTTAGAGGAAGGTCATTTTCCTTTTACCGATGGGATTAAACAGGCTCACTTTCTTAAGAGGGCAAGCAGGCACTCACTATGGAAAAGAACCCAAAATCCTCTTTCACCTGGTTGCAACATAACTGAAGGTTGCTAAATCTCCTTTTAATTGCTTTCATTACACAGTGTTGTTTTTTTAAAGGAGAGAATAATCAACAATGAAATAACAAAGTGCTAGCTGGCATTCAGGAGCTGCTTGAAAAGCCAGTCTCAAGCCTGGCCTGAAAGCCAAAACACACACACACAGGTAGGCAGGCTGGATTTATACAGATGAGCGATACAGTGTCCTGGATATATTTAAAAATACAGTTGCTCATCCACGGATCTATTGACATGTTCAGGAGTAGCTCCAAAATTCAGGGTTGGAGAGGCACCGTTGTAATATGTCTAGGGACAGGTGAGCATTGTGTTTGCATCATTTTTTGAATAGCATTTTCGACACATTTTCATCAAGTCCAGTGAAAAGAACTGGAGCATTTTTAAATGAAACCGGGAGACATAAAAACTGGCAAATCTGCCCGTCCAAGTTTGTTGAATTTAGTCTTTAACACATCTGGCTCTTGGGTCCCTGAATATTCAAACAAGTAAGCGGTTGCCACCATTTCATTTTTCTCTGATGCGCCTCATCTTTTAACAGCTATACGGCAGATCCGTACAACAGCGGTGATCCCTATGATGAAAAAAGCTTTGCCTATCACAGCAATGGTAGAGAATTTTGTTTCAGTTTCTTTTTCATAAGACTTCTGCAAGACACTCCTGCTTTTAGCAACAAATAGCAGCAGCAAAAGAAGCATTCTATAGGTTGGAGCCATGACAGCATTATTTCTGCAGTGCAGGTGCAAACCTGGTTATTTGCTGGTTTGCTCCATTTGGGGAGATTATCACACCACCTTTCCGCCCAGCCTCAGTACAGACTGAAACTTTTGAAAAAAATGTTAAGACCAGATGTTACCACACACTTCCGTGCCCTGTCCACACACTTCCATGCCCAGTCCGGAGGCATCACGTACCTGATCTTGGCTATCCCATACCTGATCCGTACTTCTCCCATACTTCACTAAGAATGGGAATTACCCATTCTTAGCAAAGTATGGATCGGATACAGGATGGTCAGGATCGGGTATGCAATGACTCCAGACTGGACATAAAGGTGTGCGGTAACACCCATTCTTAAAAAAATTCAAACCGAAATCCTTGGTGGCTTCAGGAACTACAAGACCTGTAAAAAGTCAACCCTTCCTCTAACTCCAATCCTCATTATAACTGAAGTTTTGGTGAAGTGAAGAAATATTCCAGATCTCAACCAATATATGTGTCCACATGAGTGTAGGTTAAATCCAGTTCCAAGGAGTCAAGGGAAGAGGCTGAAGGGATTTTCGTGGGCTCACCATCTTCACTTATAGCATAGAGTTAGGAAGAAGCTGGACATGAAAGACCACCTTCTATCACATGAGCCTTATCAAAATTTGCAGCCATAGTTTGCTTGCCGTCTTGACCAGGGCATCCGTACAGTACCTTTCTCAAGATAGGCCTAGCACCAACCTGTGTGTCATTTTGCTGCTGAGCAAAAATCCTTTCATATTTGCTTAGCCTCTTTTTTATCTAGTAAAAGCAAACTGTTCATTTTGTTCATTTTGTTTCTTTTCATCCATGCTGTGAAACTGCATGGTGATGCTTCAGATGCCAGCCTCTGTTGTTTTAATCTCTCTGATTATTGATATGTTTGTAGTTTTCATTACTTTGTTTCTTGCTTTTATTATCTTCCTGTAACATCCCCACCAAGTTCTACTGGAGAGTGGTATAAAATATTTAAACCAATAAAATATTTAAACCAATAAAAATAAAGCAAACATTAACATGACAATCTGTGGCACAGGTGACTACATCACCAGTCTGCAAATATTTCATTGAAGTCATTTAAGTTCACTTAAATATGGACTGTGGGGTGAAACAGATGACCCCAAAGGAGCGGTTCTGAGCTGCCCCTTTTATCATCGGATCGGGGCTGCAGCACCCTCACGCTGAGGCCCCGATTTAGCGATTTGCCAGCTCAAAAAAGAAGCGGCAAAAAGCCACTCCTTTTGGAGCTGGTAAAAAGCTGCCCTTGCCATGGTGGTGTTGGTTTTCACCATTTCTTTGGCACAGTACAGCCCCTGAGTCTACCTTATGCTGACATGAACTTTTTTCCTATATAAGCCTATACAAACCAGGCTTTAAATTAGGTGCTGAAAAAGCAACAAACCAGGTCTAATAAATTCTACCATTATTCCAAATACTGTATATACTTGTGTATAAGTTTAGAAACAAAAGAAAAATAATGGAGAGGTAGTTTGTAATGCACTGAGTTACCTTTCTCCAATATGGCAATGAACAACAACAGTTTACGAATCAAACCCTAGAATGAATTAGGGATGCAAATTACTTTTAAAAAGTAATTTTGCAAACTCTTCATCATCAAGGTATGATCATATTTCAACCACCTGGTACCCAACTTCTGTGTGTGCATGGGAGACAAAATAACATTTTGTTCTTCATGTCAAGGAGAAAAAGGCCCTGTCACCAGGCATTTTGCAGTTGTTAGTGTTTTAAACCATGCTCGCTGCTTTGAGCCTTCAAAATGGGACGGGATGTAAATTTAAATAAGCAAATATTCATGAGAGATGCTTATAGGGTAACGTTGCACCACTGGGCATTGTAGGCACTTGAAATTTACAGGGGATAATAAAAATCCAAGCAGAAGCACAGAAACACAATGACACTATTCAGTTCTCCCAGCAGAAAGCCACGAGTGTTTTGGCTTTCCGTCAAAAATATCATTAAAGCACAGTGCAAAACCAAAACAAAACAGTGATGGTACAGTGGGGTGATTAGTTGTGTTTGTTTGTTTTCAGCTTTTAAGGAGATCATAAAATAATATGCACAGACATGCACCAGACGCTCACCATTCGTCCACCATCAGCTCATAAAATGTTAGCACTAACAAGGGAGCTTCTCAAAAAGTATGTAATTAGATTGCAGAACGAGAGAAAGAAAATCTCATCAGAGACCAAGAGGCTGGTTGATCTTTCGAATGCATGCTGCATGCAATATAATTTGAATCAAGGACATATTTTATTGTTTGGTTTCATTTTCTCCTGGCTCCCATAATAAAAGTTAGCAACGATAAGGCCCCACTGAAATGAGGCGGATGGAAAAGGTGAATTCTCTGCCTCAATTCAAGCGACCGTTTGGGTTCAAATAAATGAACGGGACATTTCGCCAGGTATTTTTATAGAGAAAAGAATGTCACAGGGAAGGAAATGAAAATCCATCAGTGGATGGCCATGAAACCCATCAGGTGATCTTGGGCAAGCCACACTCTCTCAGCCTCAGGGAAAGGCCATGGCGAACCGTGAACAAATCTTGAAAAGAAAACCCAATGATAGGATCACCATAGGGTTGGCATAAGTCAGAAATGTCTTGAAGGCACACAGTGGATGGCCAACCAAAATGCACAATATACTGGTGAAAGGATTACCAAACAAAACAACCAGAACGGCCACAACTGGTTGTGTCCGATGATTAAAATTCATGCTATTTTGCTTTGTTTTGTTTTCTAGTTCAACTATTGAGTTAAATGGTATGCTTTTTCCCCAGTTGTCCAAATCAAAAAGATTAGAAACTTTTTTCTTCTAAATTATTAAAATTTTATGGATTAAAATAACACATCACATTCCCTCATTTTCCCCGCTCACGATATATAGTTAGCCATTATCAAGCTAAGGCAAACATAAAGAATTGACAAATATTTTTACATACAAATCTTCTTCTTCTTTTTTTACAGAGTAGTAAATATTAATTTTGTAAAGATATGTTATTGTCTTGTTACCTTTATAGTTCTCGTTATCTTCTTTATTATGTCTCTGTATCTTGCTTGACATTAAATTTCTCCAATTTGGCGTTACTTTTATCCCTTCACACCGTACCCATTTCTCTTCTTCTCCTCCCTATTCCATTCCTTTCTTCTTCCCTTTCCATATACACTCCTTCTCCTACCTTCTCCTACCTCCTTCACTATCTCTCTATCTCTCTATCTACCATCTACCCTTATTTCTTCCCATTCTCTTTCTCCTTCTGTCTCTTCCTCATCTCCCTAGATTAGAAACTTTTTATAAAGTAGTTCAGGCTGAGATCCTGTTGCAATCTAGATGTTCTGCTGGAATATTTAACACTGGAGTGGTAGAGCATGAAGGATGCTCTTTTTTACTCAACTGAACAAGGACAGTAGGATAGCAGTTGTTGTTGCTATTGTGTGCCTTCAAGTCATTTCCAACTCATGGCAGCTCTAAGTGAACCTATCATAATAATAATAATAATAATAATAATAATAATAATAATAATAATTTATTTATATCCCGCCTTTAGCCAAGGCTATCAGGGCAGCTTACAATCCAAAAACACAATTCCATACAATACAAAGAACATTCATCATGGGGTTTTCTTGGCAAGATTTGTTCGGAGGAGGCTTGCCGTTGCCTTCCTCTGAGGCTGAGAGCATGTGACTTGCCCATGGTCACCCAGTAGGTTTCATGGCCAGTGGGCTTCATGACTTTGCCCAGTGGGTTTCAGGGCTGGGAATCGAACCCTGGTCTCCAGAGTCATAGTCCAACGCTCAAACCACTATTTTAGGTTGGGAGGGCAAAGTGCCATCCAGCTGATCATAGAATCATAGAATCATAGAATCATAGAATCATAGAATTATAGAGTTGGAAGAGACCCCAAGGACCATCCAGTCCAACCCCCTGCCATGCAGGAACTCCCAATCAAAGCATCCCCGACAGATGGCCATCCAGCCTCTACTTAAATACCTCCAAATAAGGAGACTCCAACATCTTCCAAGTGAGTGTCAAACAGCTCTCACTGTCCAGAAGTTCCTCCTAATGTTAAGGTGGAATCTCTTTTCCTGGAGCTTACATCCATTGTTTCGGGTCCTAGTCTCTGGAGCAGCAGAAAACAAGCTTGTTCCCTCCTCAATATGACGTCCCTTCAAATATTTAAACAAGGGACTGATAGGGACTGCATAAGTAGGTTTTGGATACTACCATGCACAATGCCCCCAAAAGTACTTAAGCTGGTATAACCTAAGAAGGTTTTTGTATGCCATGCTTGTATTTTTTTGTCTCATGTAATGGTCACAGGAAACATTTGTTATTGGGTAGGCTGAAAGACAATGAAGAAATAAATGAAATTCCACCGCTCTCTTTTGACATGTATAGGCTTTGGGCATATTGAACCTTAGCCTCAATCCAGTCCGCAGTTGCTATTACTAAGAGAAACAAGTCCAGCAGCTTTGGAGGGGGAAAAAAAAACCAGGGACTCCCAAATCAAAACCAAGCATTTTCACCAGCTCTTCTCTTACCAGCTGTGACTTGCCAAGCAGGGGCGGGGGGAAGAATTTTAAAAAATCCAAAAACCCTTCTATGGAAATAATCTCATTCTCCTGATCCATGTGTTGAAAAGGATTTATTATATACTATAACCACAAACCACTAACTGACATGCCATTATTATGGTCTCTTCCCCATGCTCCTGAACAGTATAAAATATGTGTCGATTCTTTTCGTCTCAGTTTAAAGAGCACCAAGACACGCAGTCTGGTTCTCTGTCTGGATGCCTGCGTAATTGCTTGGGTAGCCAGCTGCAACAGAACAAAAACTTTCCAGGCTCCCAATGTGAATTAAAAATGAAAGTAGCTGCCAGGTATTGCAAATATGGATACAAGGGGTGTTAATGGCATAACAACGGACCATTCCCTTCCCCTCCCTTCGGAAAAATTCAAGGAGCCGCAACCTTGGTTAACGAAATGGTCATCTCACTGGAACAGAAAAGGCCTGTTGCACCCAGTGGCTTTGGTGAAGAACATGCTGAAATCCCAGTGCTGGATTTACACATAAGCTAAATAAAGTGCATCAGATGATGAGTAGAATTTTTTATTATTATTAGATTTCCGGTTTCACATCATTTTAGACCAAACAGGTTTCACATCATTTTAGACCTCTGAACAGATCTTGACAAGAAAAGCCAACTTTGGGGTTGCCATAAGTGGGAAGTGACTTGAAGGCACACAACAGCAATATATTTTAGTCATGCTATGGGGCCTCAAACTTGAGAAAACTTAGTGGTTCAACGTATTTCCAGCTAACCCTTCCAACCCTCCAAAGTTCTGGAGAATGCAAAGATTTGCCCTTGTCATATCGGCGACGATGGTTGGATGGAGGGTGGCATATACTGCAGAACAAGTGGATGTGCTCTTTACAGTTGTGTCCTTTCTGATTTCAGAACCTCTCTGCCATCCTTATAAGTGCATCTGACTTTTTGTTGTTGCTATTGTGTCGCTATTATGCATACAAATACATAAATACATATACATCCCGATCAATTCCAACCCAATCAACATAACAAAACATAACGTACATACCTACTACTATTAACACAAATATACAAAAATACTACAAACACTAACATTAAAGACTACCCACTCAGTGCATCTGACTTTTTGGAGCAGCATGATTCCATATCTGACCTCAACCTTAAGGGTTTTAGCCTCTTTCTCTTTCTCGGTATCTCCAGCAACAATGATAAATCTTGGGAAGAGGAGAACCAGAAAGTAATTTTCTGCCGTGAAGTCGTGGGCTTTCATGGCCAGCATCCATAGTTTTTTGTGGGTTTTTCAGGCTGTGTAGCCATGTTCTAGAAGAGTTTCTTTCTGACGTTTCGCCAGCATCTGTGGCTGGATGGTTTTCTCTGAAGATGACAGCCACAGATACTGGCGAAACGTCAGAAAGAAACTCTTCTAGAACATGGCCACACAGCCCAAAAAACCCACAAAAAAACTAATTTTCTGCCATTCATAATGATGGTTCTTGCTATTGGCTCAACTCACTGTTGACCATGAGCTTCCCCCATGAATGATCAAATCCAGAATGGCTGTTTCTCATACCAATGGAACTCTTTCAAATGAGAGGATCTATATTTTTTTAAATAAAGTTTTTACAAATGTACAAATATCAGGCTACCTCTCCTTCTTTCCTCTATTTCTTTGGAATACAGTGAGCCCTTGGTATCTGCTGGGATTTGGTTCCAGGACATCCAAAATCTGCAGATGCTCAAGTCTCATGAAATACAATGGCATAGTAAAATGGTGACCCTTATATAAAACAGTAAAATCAAGGTCTGCTTTTTGGAATTTATATATTTTTGGAATATTTTCAAACCGTGGATGGTTGAATCCATGGATAAAGAATCCGTGGATCTGGAGGGCCAACTGTATGTTATACCCTTCTATCACTACACTCCAGGCACAAGACACATCCCACCAGATTTCACGGATGCCTATTAAATCACCTTTGCCTTCCTGAGTTAAGAGTTCACTTTTCTCTTGTTTATCTCCCATGTTATCCAAGACCATGCATGGGCCATTTTCTCATGCTGATTCCTTGTTCCTGTCTGCCCACTGTCTGCCCAAAAGACTGTGTAAGTCTTGGACCATATCTTCAATTGCTCCTCTATCACTGAGGCTATTGTCCACAATACAGTCTGTAGTGTCTATATGCCCTCTGGAATACCATTTCCGTCTCATATGTAACTCAGTTTAAAGCTCTCCTGGTCAGGTCTGTGAAATTCCTAACATTCCTACCAACAACCATGAGTTGCAACCTCTCTCTTACCAGACATCATTCATCATGAAAGCACAGAAACCAATTTTCCCCCCGATAGCAGCATTTCTAGAGCCAGATTTTCACTTCTAGCATTCTCCCTCTTCCAGAACCATGTCCTTCAACAAAGAATAACAACCTATGCCTCAAGGTCCTTTTGCTTCCTACAATAATAATAATAATAATAATAATAATAATAATAATAATAATAATAAATTTTATTTCTATACCGCCCTGTGGCAAGCCAATCTGGGCGGTGTACAAGTATAAAATACATACAAATTAAAATAGTACAATTCCCTCCTCCCCCCTTAAAAGATTATTAAATCCCGTCACAATTAAAACAATCTACAATTAAAACACAACAAAATTAAAATTAAAAATACTAATAAAATACAAACCAACAAACATAGCCTTATAGTCCCTTGGAATATATTGAAGGCTAAATCTTATATCATCATTTGTATCAGAAGGAAAGAGTAATGGTTGGTGAGTTTTGGTAATCCAGAAAGAAAGGAGATTCCCCACCCTTGCTTTTTATTTTCACGCTCACAACAACCTACTGAGATAAGCCAGACTGAGATGTAGGCTGTATCCACACTGCAGAAATAATGCAGTTTGATACCATGTTAACTGTCATGGCTCCATCCTATGGAATCTTGGAATTTGTAGTTTGTTGTGGCCCCAGAGCTCTCTAACAGAAAGGCAAAATGTCTCACACAACTGGAATTCGCAGAATTCTATAGCATTGAGCCTTAGTAATTAAAGTGGTGTGAAACTGGATTATTTCTGCAGTGCAGATGCAGCCACAGTGATGTGTCGAGGGCCACCTAGTGGGCCAACATGGGTCTTAACATTGTCCTTTGCTGTCTGTTGATTCTAGGATATTAGTCATGACACTCTCTTGCATAATGGACTCCCTATGCCAGGCAGCTACTCTTTCCTAGCTAAAAGAGCATCTGAGCAAGATGAGAAGTAGTTACCCTGCTGAAATGATGGTTGCATACCTAAAACCAGGGGTAGGCAACCTTTCCCCTTTAAGGGCCGAGGGACTTCAGCTCCCAGAATCCCAGGAGCTATTGGCCAACATGGGACTATTGGCCAACATGGATGAGGCTTCTGGGAGCTGAAGTCCCTCGGCCCTTAAAGGGGAAAGGTTGCCTACCCCTGCCTAAAACAATAAAGATACACTGGTTTTATCTAAAATAAACCCCACACTCTTGATTTCCACCCCCTTTCCCCTTTTTAGGTCAAGCAAAAAAATAATAGGAGGACCAAAAAATATAGGAGGCATGTGGCATAGTAGTTTGAGTGTTGGACTATGAGTATTCAATTCTCAGCTCGACCATGCAACCCAGTGGGTGACCTTGGACAAGTCACACACTCTCTGTTAGGTTTAAATGGGATATAGAGTCAATGTTAAAATGTTGAA
>CM034711.1:21805697-21816463 GCA_020142125.1 Phrynosoma platyrhinos | reverse complement strand
AGCTTCTCAATATCCTTTTTGAATTGTGGTGCCCAAAACTGGACACAGGACTCCAGGTGAGGTCTGTCCAAAGCAGTATAGAGTGGTATTATTATTTCCCTTGATCTAGATACTATCAATACTATACTTGTATTGATGCAGACTAGAATTGCATTGGTTTTCTTAGCTGCTGCATTACATTCCTGACTCATGTGCAGCCTGTGGTCCACTAGTAAGACTCCTAGATCCTTTTCACATGTACTGCCACCAAGCCAGGTGTCTCCTCTCTGCACATTGCATTTTTTTCCTGCCTAAATGCAGTACCTTATATTTTTCCCTGTTGAAATTCATTTGGTTAGTTTTGGTCCAGCTTTCTAGTCTATTGAGGTGATTTTTAATTTTGATCCTCTCCTCTGGGGTATTAGCTATTCCTCCAAATTTGGTGTCATCTGCCAATTTGATAAGCATGCCCTCTATTCCTTCATTATAGTCATTGATAAAGATGTTGAATAGCACTGGGTCCAGGACAGAACCCTGTGGCACCCCACTGGTCACTTCTCTCCAGGAAAAGGGGAAGCCATTGTTGAGTACCCTTTGGAACAAGATTGCAAATGACAATTTGTCCTGTGTCATCTGCCAATGATGTCATCTACCTCACTTCTTTCACTTGTTTTGGGAGGCAAGGAGGATGAGGACATCTATATGCTATTCATTCCTTTATGAAATAGTGAAGATTTTCCACAGTATCCACCCCACTGCAGCAGAATACAAAGATCTCTGTACAGTGATCACAACCCCAAGGCCAACCCTATCATGGAATTTTCTTTGCAAGATTTGATCGGAAGGGATTTGTCATGGCCTTCCTCTGAGGCTGAGAGAGTGTGACTTGCCCAAGATAAGCCAGTGGGTTTCCATGGCCAAGCAAGAATTCAAACGCTGGTCTTTGTAGTCATAGTTCACCGCTCAAACTACTACACCATGCTGCCGCTCCAAAATGCATAATATATATATATATGAATTTTTGTACAGATTTTTTTAAAATGTCAAATTAACGGGGAAATGAAAGCAGAACAGATTTATAAATGAGCATAAACAGAATTGATATAAACTAGAAAGAAACCCATCTGTCTGTCACTGACCTGCCAATCACATTTCCAGTGCTTTTCAGTGGGGTGTACATATGCAACTTCAGATTTTATCAACCCTATCACTGCTTCTAGTATAATATTGTTAACTACAAACTCATCCACTTTGTGCAGGCAAAATAGCACCGAGTACATAACAGAAGGAAGCCATGATGCAGAATGGCCATGATTTGCAGGATCAAAGAAATAAAGAAATTGCTTTATGCTCAGGCAACAAGTGATTATGATGTAAGGAGAGCTGGAATGGGTTTAGAATGAGTTTTCAATTGTGAAGGCCCAGAGAGAGTAAATGGCTTGAAGGGAAGGTTAGCAAATGAATGAAGGCTGGAACCTATGCCAGAAGACCTTCTGCATCTGTCTGATGGAGTTATATCACAGTCTTGCACAGAGGTTAAAAGGACATGTGGGCAGGGGGAGGCATGCCATTTCAGTGTTTCTGTATTCCTTTGATATATACAGTACTTGCCAATGCTTTCTTGGAACAGGCGAAGGTATACCTTGGAATGCTGAAGAGTCATTTTTAGGAACGGAAATAAGAACAAAAGCAAGCTTGACATATTCCCAAAGACTAGGCATTACCATTCCAGAAGTTCTTCTCTGGAGCAGAATGTAGGGCCTTTACAGACTGCCAGAAATAATACAGATTCAATTGAGAAAACCACAGCCCTGAGTTTGCAAGACCTGACTAGGGCAGTTTATGACCAACCAAGCACTGTCAGGGCCTCTCATTCATAAAGTCACCATAAATCAAAGTCAACTTAATGGCACATAACAACAACAATAATCAAGTTTGAGCATGCATGACTTGGAGGTAGAAGGTAATCTAGGAGAAAGAGAACTGAATTTTCTTCCTATCAGCTTTCTTTACTGTCCAGGCTTCATACCCCTATACAGAAATCAGCAATACAAAGGCTGGATGATTCTCACTTTGCTACTTAGAATCATAGAATTATAAAATCATAGAGTTGGAAGAGACCACAAGGACCATCCAGTCCAACCCCCTGCCATGCAGGAACTCAAAATCAAAGCATCCCTGACAGATAGCCATCCAGCCTCTGTTTAAAGACCTCCAAAGAAGAAGACTCCACCACTCTCCAAGGGAGTGTCTTCCAATGTCGAACAGCTCTTTTTTTAAAAAAATAAATAAATTTTATTATATTTAAAAACAAAAAGCTTGAAGACATTCACACACAGCTCTTTCTGTCAGGAAGTTCCTCCTAATGTTGAGGTGGGATCTCTTTGCCTGGAGCTTGCATCCATTGCTCTGGGTCCTATTCTCTGGAGCAGCAGAAAACAAGCTTGCTCTCTCCTCAATGTGACATCCCTTCAAATATTTAAACAGGGCTATCATATCCCCTCTGAACCATCTCTTCTTCAAGCTAAACATACCCAGTTCCCTAAGTCTCTCCTCATAAGGCATGGTTTCCAGACCCTTCGCCATTTTGGTTGTCCTCCTCTGGACATGCTCCAGTTTTTCAACAGTTTCTGAATTGTGGTGCCCAAAACTGGACACCACAGTATCCCAGGTGGGTCCTGACCAGAGCAGAATACAGTGGCACTATGGTCAGGCTTAATACTTAATATGTCTTTACACGTCTGTTCATGACTGTCTTTCTAAGTCTTAGCCTTCTTCTGATTTCTTGACTACAGTGTCCTTTTCAGTTGATGACTGAGCCAAGGTATAGGGAATCTTTAGCTATTTCATTGTCTTCCTCATCCACAGTAAAGTTATGTACATCACTGTAGCAGTGATGGCAAACCTATGGCACACGTGCCAGAGGGGGCACTCAGAGATCTCTTTTTGGGCACGTGTGCCATTGCCCCGGCACCTCAGTATTCAGGTTAAATTACCATGTTGGCACTTTGTGATAAATAAGTGGGTTTTGGGTTACAATTGGGGCACTACTCTAAAAGGTCCGCCATCACTGATCTGTACTTATTATTTTTGTTTCTTTAATGTTCAACTGTAAGCCTGATTTTATACTTGCTTCCTTCACTTTCGTCACTAGTCATTCCAAATCTTGGCTCTTTTCTGCAAGTAATGTGGTGTTAATTTAGTTATAGTTGCATGATTTCAAATCATTTCCAACTTACATATGGTGACCTCAAGGCAAACGTATTGTGGGATTTATTTATTTATTTATTGGCAAGATTTGCTCAGAAGGGGTTTACCTTTACCTTTGCCTTCCTCTGAGACAGAGAGAATATGATTTGCCCAGATCAACCATGACCGAGAGGGAGTTTGGTGTTTTTTTTTTAATTTTTATTTTTAATTTAAAAATAATTTATTGATTAAAAAAAAACATACAATTTATGATTAACATAAGACATTGTATCAACACTATCAAATTATACCTAAACCAATACCTCTTGATATCGTATTATAACATACATGTTGATAAAGTGATAGTACCCTACCAAAAAAAAAAAATAACTAAAACAACAGACTTCCATCCATTGGTTTGTCCAAAACAAATAGCCCATTAAATTAACTTCATAAAGTTAGTCTAAAGATTATATATCGTTCAGTATTTTAAAAACTCTATATTAACTATGACGCTTCACAGCTTGTTCTCCATGCTTATCCAAAGCACTCGTTGTCTACTATATCTTGAAAAGAAGAAAAGGAGAACCAAAAAAATCATTTAATTTCTCCCTTAATAAACAATCTATCTCCACAGTGAGGTGATGTAATAACTTAAATCCGTCTTGCCTAAAGATCGAAGAGCAATAAGAATAGCGAAATCTTATGATCATTTCCAAAATCCTTTTTGTTTGAGCAAGTTAATCACCACTTTCCATTCAGAATCGATTTTCTCATAACTGAGACCGAGAGGGAATTTGAACCCTGGTCTCCAGAGTCACAGTCCAACGCTCAAATCACTACAGCACATTGGCTTTCTATGGTGTAATCTGCATACCTTAAATTGTTGATGTTCCTTCCCCCAGTTTTCATGCCTGCCTTCTTTGCATCTAATCCTGCCTTCCAATTATCTTGTACATATAAATTAAACAAGTAGAGTGATAAAATGCAGCCTGGTCTGATCCACTTGCAAATGGGAAGACATGCTGTTTCTTCATATTGCGTCCTGAAAGTGGCCTTCTCTCCAGATTATACATTATGCACCTGGAAAAACAGAGGTTGTGGAACTCCCATTTAGTCGACCTTAATGTTTTTTGGAATTCTTTTGTGTGAATATTTTCAAACCATCGTCAGTTGAATCTATTGATGCAGAATACATGAATACAGAAGGCCTACTGTATATATCTAATGCATCAATTCTGAGAGACAGCATGGTGTAGTGGTTTGGGCATGGCTTTGGTTCAATTCCCCATTTGAGGCTAAAAAAACCCTGGGCAAGTCATGCTCTCTCAGCCTCAGAGGATGGCAATGGCAAATCCCCTCTGAAGAAACTTGTATGATAGCCTTAAAGTATTCTCCATTGACAAGGTTGTCAAGTCATGTCCAACCATAGGGGGACTGTCTTATATAGGGCCTTTGCAGACTGCCAGAAATAGTGCAAATTGAGTCCACTTTTAGGGTTAGGGTTAGTGCTAGGGAATCATGGGAATTGTTTTTTTTTTTCCCTGAGACATTGATCCTTCTCTGTCAGAGAGCTCTGGTGCCATAGTAAACTACAGTTTCCATGATTCCCTAAGCCTAACCCTTAAAGTGGACTCAATTTGCACTATTTCTGGCAGTCTGCAACCCCCCTAAGCTTCATAGAAAGCTTTACATTTTTAAAAATATCCCCTTTTCTGAACCTACAGGTGCAGCTAAAAGTCTCTGTTCCTTGCTGACATATCAGAACCCCCAAAGAAGGAGGTGAGAACATCCAAGAGCAAAGCATCCAAGAATCCTTCTTTGGGGGTTCTGATATCTCAGCAAGGAACAGAGACTTTTCGCTGCACCTGAAGGCTCAGAAAAGGGGATATTTGAAAAAATGTAAAGCTTTCTTCAGCATCTCATAGGGATGGGAAGAAATTTTTCATTACCAAGATTCAGTCTTGGAAACTTGAGAGTTGACCAACCTCCTTCAAAGAGCTTCCCTCCTGTACAGAAATAAGAAACCACATGTTGTTGTTGCAGTTCCTGCAATTTTCACAAAATAGATGTCCCACTAAACTCCTCTTTCTATGCAAAACTGGTGTTTTTTTCCTCCCTGTTTGAAACAGACATATGCGCTGACTACAACAGTGATCACAAGGACATCAAATAGCCATTCCAGTGCTTCTGCTTTTACGACAGAGCAGCAGTTTCCACATCTTCAAATAATGTGCATTTTAATAGAAACGTGCAAAAACCATTCATGAAAATGTGCAAATTTGCTCTGGGACAAGGAAAAGTCTGGATGTACTTTTTAAAGTCATGTTGGGCCTTGACAGACTGCCAGAAATAATGCAGCTTGAGTCCACTTTAACTGCCCTGGCTCAGTGCTAGAGAATCATGGGAACTGTAGTTTTTTTCTTTTTTTAATTTAAATTTTAAATTTTATTGAAATTTTTTAAAAACAATTAACAAAGAAAAAACACAAGAAGACACATTACAAAGAAACATATAAAACAAAGTTAACAAGACTAAATCTACAACTACATTACTAACATAACATAAATTGGACTTCCTTCTATTATCTACTGATGTTGCTTAATCACATCCTATTCTTTTTAATTTTCCTCTTGATTTGTGTATTACTATCAGCTATAACCATTTACATCCATTTTACAAAAACCTGTGTTAACTAATATTTCCACTTTCTCTGTGTTCCTTAACTTCTATATTCTTTTTCTCATATATACATTGACTTTAACGTATTCTGTGTATTCTATTTTGTAACCTTAACATACCATTTCATCGACTAATGTATTTTATTCTCTTTATGTTTATAGCTTTTCTATTCTTATTACCCAATGACCCACCCGTTTTTGTTTGATGTCTTTAATAAATGGCTTCCAAACTTTATGAAAAAATAAATCTGATTTTTTTATAACATTTGTGTTAATTTATCATTTTCCATTAATTCGTATAATTTCCAGATCCATACATCCATATCTGGGATCTTCTTTTGTTTCCACATTGCAGAATAAACCAATCTAGCTGCCGCTAACATATAAAAGAGAAGTCTACCATATTGATCTTCCAACTTGTCATCTTCAATTATATTCAATAAATATATACTCGGATCTTTTGATCCTGGCTGATCTAATACCTTTTTTATTTCTACATGTATCTTCCCCCCAAAAAACTTTTGCCAATTTGCAACCTTCTATGTCAGAGAGCTCTGGTGCCAAAATAATAATAATAATAATAATAATAATAATAATAATAATAATTTATTTGTATCCCGCTTATTGCCAGACAATCCAAGTGGCTTACAATAAAACCCGTATAACATATCCCCCAAAGGAAAAACCAACCCACCCCTTTAAAACAGTATTAAATGATACATAGTTAAAATAGCAAATAAACTACAATTCCCATGATTGCATACCCCTGAACCAGGGCAGTTAAAGTGGACTCAAGCTGCATTATTTCTGGAAGTCTGTAAAGGCTTTTTGTCTACCCCATGACAAACCAAGTCAGGCTGTACATCCCTAAACACTCATTTCCAACAAGCTCTTTTTATAGTAAAAGAGAGCCTTTAATTCCACTTGATACGCCAATGTGCTTGGACATATAAATGATGACCCTATCATATCCAGTTGGGCTCTCAGATATCTCTTCATGGGAGCAATGGCGTGTTGACTGAAAACTAATTGGAAGGCACAGCATGTAGAGAGAACAAGGAGAACTAGAAACGAAATACTAAATGTGATAAAGTAAAGAGGCCAGCCAGCCAGCCACAAGGTAAGAGAAGGTCCACCAAGGACAAGGGTTTGAAGTTGATTCATGCATCGAGAAGATGTACCCTTCAGTCAAGGATAAAAACTTGCACTGTAAGAAAGAGATCTGCCTTATAAGTGAGCTGTTGTCTATCACTAAACAAGCCACATCCATCAATTACTGGGCAATTGTTGGTGAAATCTGTAAAAAAAAATTGCAGATGAATAAAACAATGATTTTAAAGTACAATAACATCCCAAATCCACACCAGTGATACCTTCCTTGGGCCAACCAAAACGCATGAAATACATGTTGCAAGCTTTCGAAGCCCCACTTAAAATTCAACAGTGGAACAGTGTTCCACAGTGGAAGAGATTGCCTTGGAAGGTGGTGGACTTTACTTCTTTGAAAAAGAAATCATCTGAATCTATTTGGACAGCAATCATTTAATCGAAGTGGCAATCCTATCTCTAATTTCCCGGAAGCAAGAGGAGCCATGCGGTGTAGTAGTTTGAGCGTTTGACTATGACTCTGGAGACCAGGCTTCATTTCCCAGCTTGGACATGAAAACCATTGGGGGAGGCAATGGCATACCTCCTCCGAACAAACCTTGCCAAGAAAACCCCATGATAGGGTCACCTTAGGGCAGGGATAGGCAACCTTTCCCCTTTAAGGGCCAAGGGACTTCAGTTCCCAGAATCCCAGGAGCTATTGGCCAACATGGGACTATTGGCCAACATGGCTGAGGCTTCTGGGAGCTGAAGTCCTTTGGCCCTTAAAGGGGAAAGGTTGCCTACCCCTGCCTTAGGGTCACCATAAGTCAGAAATGACTTGATGGCACACAACAACAACAAAGACCTCAAGAACCTAGGTCCTGTCGCACTGGCCAAGATACTCTGGAAGCAGCCAAAGAGTATCCTGACCTGAGAGCTGCACCGATCCTCCCCCGTTACAAAAGTCCGACACCACTTGGTTGTTTGCATGCGCATCCCACTGACCTGCTCAGTACATCTGCTGCCACTGCAGGACACTTTCCTCTGAAGCCAAAACCAAGTGCCCAGCAATGATCACATGGATGGGTGCCTCATTCTGACCTCAGAATGAGCAACTGGCAGCAGCAGTGGATGTGCTGGGTGGCTGAGCAGAATATGTTTTAAACAGCCACCTGGTATTGGAATGAAAAAAGTAACAAGTTATATGCATTTTAAGAGGGCTATACCCCAGTTCTGGTGCTCAACAGAGCACCATTATATTATCTAGTCTGTTTGCACTAGGGCTTGGGCCATGCGTCATCCTGACTCCCTGCCGAGAGGATCCAGGGGGGACACTTTATTTGGCCTGTGCAGACAAGGTCCAGTGGAAATAACTTTTGAGGAGACCTAGCCCTGGATAAATAGCATTTCCATTTCTATACCACTTCATAGTGAACTCAGCTCTCTCTAAGTGGTTTACAATCTGTAAGCCAATTGCCCCCAACAAGCTGGATCCCCATTTTACTGAACTATGAAAGGATGGAAGGCTGAGTCAACCTTGGAGCCCTGCCTGGGATCGAACTCACAACCTTGGGGCTGCAATACTGGCATTTAACCACTGAGCCACCAAGGCTCCTTGATGTGAATGACTGGGAGGCAACTGTGAGTAAAACAATGATTTTCAAGGGAAAGAGTAATCCTTGTCTGAATCTGGAGAAAAAGAGATTGCACCTAAATATTAAGAAGAACTTTGAAATGGTGAGAGCTGTTCAACAGTGGAAGAGATTGCCTTGGAAGGTGGTGGACTTTACTTCTTTGGAGGTCTTTAAACAGAGGTTGGGTAAGCATCTTCCAGGAGTGGTTTAGTTGTGTATTCCCACATGGTAGGAAAGTTGGGATGGATGGTCCTTGCCATTCCTGTCAGCTCTATGATTCTATGGGGAAGAAATCCTACAACACTCATAGAATCATAGATTTGGAAGAGACCACAAGGGCCATCTAGTCCAACCCCCTGCCATGCAGGAACTCTTAATCAAAGCATACCTGACAGATGGCCATCCAGCCTCTGTTTAAAGACCTCCAAAGAAGGAGACTCTACCACAATCCAAGGGAGTGTCTTCCACTGTCAAACAGCTCTTACTCTTAGAAAGTTCTTCCTAATGTTGAGGTGGAATCTCTTTTCCTATAGCTTGCATCCATTATTTCGGGTCCTGTTCTCTGAAGCAGCAGAAAACAAGCCTGCTCCATCCTCAGTATGACAACCCTTCAAATACTCCTGACATACAGTGGCTCCAGAGCAATGTTGTTGTCATCTTTGTGTGCCTTCAAGTCATTTCCGACTCACGGCAACCTTAAGGGATCTTCCTGGCAAGAGTTGTTTAGCTGAAGTTTGCCTTTGCCCTTCCTTAAGGCTGAGAGCATATCACTTGCCCAAGGGCGCCCACTGGGTTTCATGACCATGCTGGGATTCAAACCCTGGTGTCCAGAGTTGTAGTCAAACACGGAAACTCCTATGCCATGCTGGCTCATCAGTGTAGCATCATTTTTAAAAACTCAAAGCTTTCAAAAATTCATACATCACATTCACTTTGCAGCCCCAGATGCTGATCTCAAGAAATTTTCTTACAAAACAGCTCCATAAGTTCAAAACTATGTTGCATTAAGTTGAAAGTGGGATTGACTCCCAAGTAAGCTGACACAGGATTGAAGCCAGGTTTTCATTTAGCCAAAGCTCCTTTCTCTCCTCTCTGCTGGCTGGAGAGGACCCAACCAGTAATAAATGAGGCTTTCTATTGTGAGAGAGCTCCTTTTTTAATTTTAATTTATTTATTTATTTATTTATTTTGCAATAGTTTGGACAGGCCATCCAGTGCTTTGATTTGTAAGTCCATACAGCAGCTCCACAAACCATAATGGCACCCTTGCCGAGTTTTTGAATGTCTCCGTAAACTGTGGAGGCTTTTTCCATTACCATCTGAAGCCATACAGCCAAGCAATACTGAGGCAGACACAAAAGAGTATTGCTTTTATAAGGTGCACCCTGCTTCATACCAGATAAAGCTCTACATCTGGACAAAAAAGAAAACTCATGCATGCAGTAATGTTGCCGTTTCTGTCAATGACGTATTCATGTCTTTTAGTCCAAGGCTCAAGTCTCTATCTTCAAGCCTCAAATCAAGCTTCAAGTCCCTGCAAGATACTTTCCCTGCAAGTCTCAAGTTTAGGAGTCAGCTTTAAAAAGAAAGGGGGAAAGGATGTGCTGGTGTGTGTCTGTGGGAGTCGGGTGGATTTCAATAACTAGAAAATCAAAAAGATTTTGTGCACAAAGTTAGGTAAAAGTTAGGTATCAGACAGGAACAGCAAACATTTTAGGCAACAGGCGTGAGATGGAAGTTTCCTTCTAAAGCTTTTCAAAAGCTTTAGAAGACTCCACTGATGTGCTGCAGGGAAATGATGTATAGTTCTCAACTCCACTGCCGAACACATTTGCTGTTTCTGGGTAAAGTTAGACCGGCAAGTCAGTTGCTAAAAATATACAAGTCTAGAGTCAAGTCAGTGCAACATTTATTGCTGAGCAGAGTCCAAGTTGAGTCATTGAAGTGACTTGAGTCCAACCTGAGTCTGAGACAATCGACTCAAATCTACATCCCTGGTTTCCATAGCTTCAGCTTGTACACTGAGTTCTCTCTCTTCAGCCAAATTTGATTTAAAAACACAATCATAGAGTTGTAAGAGACATCAAGGGACATCCAGTCCAACCCCCTGCCATGTGGGAATACACAACCCAAGCACCCCAGACAGATTGCCATCCAACCGCTGCTTGAAAACCTCCAAAGAAGGAGACTCTAG
>CM034711.1:21794730-21805597 GCA_020142125.1 Phrynosoma platyrhinos | reverse complement strand
GTTACCAAAAATGTGCAATGTGTGGATGGCATCTGTGTCTTTGCAATGTCTTTCCGCAGCCCCCAAGTGTTCCTCTACAGTACATTGGGGGTCTCACTTTGCAACAGATTTTTCTTTGGAAACCCATTTGCAAACATGTAGTAGGTTTCATGGGAACAGCCAGAGTTGGATATAGTTTTTTTGTGGGTTTTTCGGGCTGTGTGGCCATGTTCTAGAAGAGTTTCTTTCTGACGTTTCGCCAGCATCTGTGGCTGGCATCTTCAGAGAATGCTGGAATGGAAGAGAGTGGGTATCCATTCCAGCATTCTCTGAAGATGCCAGCCACAAATGCTGGTGAAACATCAGAAAGAAACTCTTCTAGAACATGGCCACACAGCCCGAAAAACCCACAAAAAAACTATGGATGCCGGCCATGAAAGCCTTCGACTTCACAGAGTTGGATATGTTTTTAATCCCTTTCTCCATTTTGCTCCCTGCCCCCACAGAAGGAAACGAATACCATGGTTGGAAAATCTATAAATCCTTGAAACTCTTTTCGCTTTTAGAGAGGAGGAAGAGAGAAAATGCCTTGGAGGAAAGAGACTAAACAGCCCCTCCGCCATGCTATTGTTTGGATCTGTATCTAAATCTCTCCTCCATGCATTTCACATCTTTTAAAGTATTTCAGGAGATGGAATGGGAATCTCTTCTATTAGACCTGTTTTCATCCTCTCATGTAAATATATGTATTTCTTATTCACTGAATTTATCAATGGCTCCACTTCAGGGAATTCAGAGTGGGGTAGCACGGTTTAAAGCAAACAAATGCAAAATGTTACACTGAAAATAAATAACTGAGACTTTTTTTTCCTGGTTTGAAAAGAAAGGTTTTAAGTAAGAACAGTGGCTGGATCCATCCTGCCGGAATAATGCAGAAATAATGCAGTTTGACACCATCACAGACCAGGACTAGCAAGGGGGCCATTGCATTAACAGTGCCACCATTGACACTTTGCACAAAGTAGCCATATGTTGGGAGTGCTTTGAATGTGTATTCCTGCATGGTAGAGTTGGACTGGTTGGCCCTTAGAGTCTCTTCCAACTCTATGATTCTATGAGTCCATCCAAGAGCAGTGGTTCCCAAGCTTTGGTCCTCCAGATGATTTGGACTTCAGCTCCCATAATTCCTGACTCTTGGCCAAGTTGGTTGGGGCTTCTGGAGCTGAAGTCCAAAATAAATGAAGGACCAAAGGTTGGGAACCACTTTTTTTAGAGGATCTAATGTAGCTCAGTGAGTTCTCAGTTTGTATGCCCTGCATCATCAGAATGAGGGAGAGATGTCCCCAAAATTTCGGAGACAACATGGAGCTGAAAGAGCTTTTTGTCGGGTGCCACTGATCAATGAAAAATAAACTAAACATTTTGTGTTAAAAGTTGTTAAAGTCTTTAAGAACTAAAGAACGAAGGTGCTAAAGAACTCTGTTGGTTTCGTAACTGGGAAAACTCCTTGATCCCACTACACCAGCATCATATTGCACTAGAGATTGCCACTGTTTGGGAGTGACAGGATGCCAACCAATCTGTCTGGGGCAATTTAATCGGGGTTGTTTGATTGGGAGTTCCTGCATGGCAGGGGATTGGACTGGATGGCCCTTGTGGTCTCTTCCAACACTATGATTCTATGATTTACCTTGGCATACTCTATTGGCTATATAAGGAGAGCACAGGGCTCAATGAAATACACACTTTAATGGGAGAGTGATATACTCCTGTGCCCCAAAAATGGAGACCCTAACATTCCTCCCTCTGGTGTTTCTGAAGTACATTTATTAGCCTTGCTGATTGGGGCTGATGTGAGTTGTAGTCCAACAACCTCTGAAACCTACATGTTCCCTTCCCCTGTCAACTTACTTTTGCTGTTGGTGTTGTGTGCCTTCAAGTCGTATCCAACTTAGGGTAACCCTATGGCAAACCTATCCTGGGGTTTTCTTGGAAAGATTTGTTCAGATGAGGTTCACCATTGCCATCCTCTGAGGCTGAGAGAGTGTGACTTGCCCAAGGTCACCCAGTGAGTTTACATGGCCGAGCTGCAATTCGAACCCTAGTCTCCAGAGTCACAGTCCAACATTCAAGCTACTAAACCATGCTGATTCTCATTATGTCTGCATAAACCATCCTGATCTCAATGGGACACAATCCTGTCGCTGGCGAACCACCATCCCTTTGTGGACACTTAGAGATAGGAGAATATGTGCCATTTTCCAGACACATCTGAGCCTCGACATGCTGGTTCTCAAGAGAGTCATAGAATCATAGAGTTGGAAGAGACCCCAAGGGCCATCCAGTCCAACCCCCTGCCATGCAGGAACTCAAAATCAAAGTATCCCCAACAGATGGCCATCCAGACTCTGTTTAAGAGGCTGGATGGACATCTCTGTTTCTCTGTTTAGAAAACCACTTCAGGCCCATTTCCCATGTCAGGCAACTGTCTTATTTTCCCCTGGTGCTTCCTGCAAAGTATCACTACCTATTCACTCCGGATCAAGAGTGACATCCTGGTTTATTATTCAGATTAAGAAGCCTAGATGTGATTGATTGTTCCAGGAAAGAGAGTGGCAGAGGAGAGCTTAGTCTTGACTCCGGAGGGAAAGGAAGGGCATCACAATCAATTTGCAGCATTAGATTTTTGAAGAGCCACTAATAAGAGCACTCTTATTAGTGCATCTGCTGACAACCCTCTCTTCCATGCACTGTCCTTGAATTGCAGGCACAGAACTGAGCCAGAAGCATAAAGAAATGGGAAAACTCCAGTCCAGTCCTTGCCCAAGATGATATCGATTGCATGGAAACTGTAAACCAAGAGCAGGGTAGAATCTGTTGTTGGACTAGAATTCCCATTGGTATTGCATAGAATCCTAGAGTTGGAAGAGACCCCGAGGGCCATCCAGTCCAACCCCATTCTGCCATGCAGGAACTCAGAATCAAAGCAGCCCCGACAGATGGCCATCCAGCCTCTGTTTAAAGACCTCCAAAGAAGGAGACTCCATCACTCTCCAACGGAGGGTCTTCCACTATCGAACAGATCTTTCTGTCAAAAAGTTCTTCCCAATGTTGAGGTGGAATCTCTTTTCCTCTAGCTTGCATCCATTGAGGCTCCATTGTGTCCTATTCTCTGGAGCAGCAGAAAACAAGCTTGCTCCTTCCTCAATATGACATCCCTTCAAATATTTAAAGAGGGCTATCATATCACCTCTTAACCGTCTCTTCTCCAGGAAAAACATATTCAGCTCCCTAAGCCGTTCCTCATAGGGAATGGTTTCCAGACATTTCACCATTTTAGTGACCCTTCTCTGGACACACTCCAGTTTTTCAACATAATAATAATAATAATAATAATAATAATAATTTATTTATACCCCACCCCTTTGCATAGCAATCATGGTGGCTTCCAACATACAATACAATACAATACAATCAATCCCACCCCTTAAAAAAATTATTAAACAATCATCAATTAAAACAACATTTAAATTTGAGGGAGCCAACAATTTACAATAGCGATTAATAACAGACAACAGAAATGGCTGTTATGGCAGCACTATGGAAAGAAGGGAAAAGGGAACAGTAGATCTGGCTCTACTATCATACATCCTATGGTCAGACACGACTTGACAACCTTTACTTTTATTTGCCTATTATATTATTTATTCTCTTTTATTTTTCTATTTGTTAATAGTTACATTTCAGTAGCAGATCTCCGGAATTGCATGAAAAGTTTAGAATAAATAAAATAGAGATATAAATTGATGGGAAAGTGGAAATTATTAAATGACCTAATAATGGGAGGAGACAGGAAAGATCTATAATAATGACTATAAAAGATCAAGATGGTTAAAGCTGATGTTATAACACACAGTGGATTTAATATTTAAAATTGCTTGTATATGAAGACAATGAGTGAACATCGAAACAAGGTTCAGTACAAGCTGGAGCTACTTTGGAAGTCAATTGTAAATATTTGTATACAATTATTGGAAAAGAAGTTAATATGTCAATTTGATAGATATATTTGAATAATGCATGTTAATAAAATATACAATTACAAAAGAAAGAATAATTAAAATAGAATAAATAATATAATAGGCAAGTAAAAGTAAAGGTATTCCCTGTTTAATATCTTTTTAAGGGGTGGGAGGGTCTGGGGGTTTTGTATGTATTTTATCTTGGTTTTAATACTGTAAGCCCTGATTGCATCATAGAGGGGCGGGATAAAAATAAATTTTATTAAGATTTATTATTATTATTATTATTATTATTATTATTATTATTATTATTATTATTATTAAAAATAAAATTTAAAATCCAGAAAGGAACGCTGAGTAGGACATAGAGCAGGAAAGCAGGCTTAAGATGTGATACGGTTTTTACTATTTTAATTGTTATGATCTTTTGTTATATTGTCACTAGGATTTTAACTATGTCATTGTTTAATACTGTTTTAAGGAGAGGAGGGATATGTTGTTTATTGTAACTGTTTTATGTTGTAAACCGCCTGGATTGGGCAACCATTGGGTGGTATATAAATAAATTTTATTATTATTATTATTATTATTATTATTATTAAGAGGGAGTGTGGAATAGAGCACAATGGAGACAGCAGCCCCAGTCGCACAATTGCAAAGACATATGATAAAGGCTGCTCTCAAACCAGTACATTTCAGGTTTTTGCAAAAACTGGTGCGCTTGCTGTGAGAACAGAGCTTGCGTGGTAATGTTCTGAGGTTGAATTGCAGCTCAGGCATAAGGATGTTTGTGCAAAATGTGAAACATGCTGGAACCCGTGAGAAACACAATTCGCGCAGAACAAGAAGTCTCCTTAGCAGTTTGGTGTTGGTCTTCTTGGAGGGAGGCTTGCATGGGAAACTCTAGTTCTGGGTAGTTTCAGAGGGAAGGAGAAGTGTGCCAGCCTATGTAGCATTCTGTCTTGAGAATTACGAATCCCAGATTTCTTTCATTGCTATCAGCACTTTCCATGGACAGGCAGGGTGCCCGCAGAACCCAACCGCAACAGAAAGGGATTAAGCATCATGAAAACTCAGAGAGCCAGGCTATAGAAACTATGGAAATCTATCAGTTAAGCCTCTAGTCCTCAGCACACACAGAAGAACTGAGAAGCAATGTCTAGTACAGGGATAGTCACAAAGGGAATTTGCCACACACGCATTCCTACAAGACATAAACTAGGGCTAGTCAAGGATTTCATTTTCGTCCGCATTTTTGAGCAAAGTGGACTGATTTGCATTTCCTTGACTAATGTGCAGATTGCAACTTTGAGCAGTGCCTGAAAAATGTCTAAATTTCACACTCAGAGAATCACAACGTTGGAAGAGACCCCCAAGGGCCATCCAATCCAACCCCATTCTGCCATGCAAGAAGACACAGTCAAAGTGCTTCCAACAGATGGCCATCCAGCCTCTGTTTAAAGACCTCCAAAGAAGGAGATTCCACCACTCTCCGAGGGAGCGTCTTCCACTGTCAAACACCTCTTACTGCCATGTTGTTCTTCCTAATGTTGAGCTAGAAATTTTTTCCCTATAAACGTAAATGGATGTGAAGAAATCTTCCCACTACTGAGATTCTTAGAGTGGCAGTATTGGCATAGTGCAACATCACCTTGAAGATTCTCAAACCACCTTGAGAAGTCTCACTTCCAGCACAAGGTTAAAGCCTTGTTTGCACTGGCCAGGATATTGCAGAGACAGGCTAGACTATCTCTTCTTTAGAGGTCTTTAAACAAAGGCTGGATGGCCATCTGTCAGGGATGCTTTGATTTTGAGTTCCTGCATGGCAGATTGGAGTTGGACTTGATGGCCCTTGGAATCTCTTCCAACTCTAGGATTTATGATTCTATCCTGGCTCTGCAACTACCCTAACCTGCACCCATTACCTTGACCTCCATTTCTGCACTGCAATGGTTGTCTGCATGGGCATCCCACAGATCTGTCCAATGCATCTGTCACTGCTGTGGGTCACTCACTTCTGAGGTCAGAAAGAAGTGCCCAGTGATGATCACACCCTGGACACCTTGTTCTGTCATATTGAGGAGGTAACAAGCTTGTTTTCTGCTGCTCCAGAGAACAGGACAAGGAGCAACGGATACAAGCTACAGGAAAAGAGATTCCACCTTAACATTAGGAGGAACTTCCTGACAGTAAGGGCTGTTCGAGAGTGGAACGCACTCCCTCGGAAAGTGGTAGAGTCTCCTTCTTTGGAGGTCTTTAAACAGAGGCTGGATGGCCATCTGTCGGGATGCTTTGATTGGGAGTTCCTGCATGGCAGGGGGGTTGGACTGGATGGCCCTTGTGGTCTCTTCCAACTCTATAATTCTATGATTCTATGATTCTATGAACCCATGGCAGCAGTGAGTGCATCTGGCAGCCCATCCATATGCCCATGCAGGCAGCCACCTTGGTTTGGAAATGGAAAGCTCTGGATCTTCCCAGAATATCCAGAGCAACTGGTAAGGAGTTGTTTTTCACTCCATTTTAACCATGCATGCCTTCGAATCGTTTTCACCTTAAGGTGACTCTAAGGTGAACCTACAATGGGGTTTTCTTAGTAAGATTTCTTCTCTGAAGATGCCAGCCACAGATGCTGGCGAAACGTCAGAAAGAAACTCTTCTCGAACATGGCCACACAGCCTGAAAAACCCACAAAAAACTATGGATGCCGGCCATGAAAGCCGACGACTTCACTCTTCAGAAAGAGTTTGCCAATGCCTTCCTCTGAGGCTGAAAGAGAGTGAGTTGCCCAAAGTCACCTAGTGGATTGGTTTCCAAAGTTTTGCAGTGATTGGGACCTTGTTCTTCCAGAATCCTAACTCAACACTGAAACCATCATACTCCCCTGGTTCCAACAACACTCAGCTTTTCAGCTTCTTGGGTTTGCTTTTTGTCTCCAGCTATTCTGACCTTGCAAGTAGTCCTTGCAGGGAGCTGTCCATGGTCCTGATCTCCTGCACCAGTTCAACTCTGGAACTAGGTACTAGATCAGCTGTCCCCTTCCATACAGTGGCATGGTCATGCCTCCTTTATGCAAACATAACCAAACCAGCAGCTCCCATTGTTATTTAAAGCTGCAAGCAGAGAGATCGAGACCGTTCAAAAAGCACAATAGCTATATCTCAACCATTTAGGTACTTCTCGCCACCTTCCAAAAAAGGCTTCTTGTGGTGACACCCATAAAGGTAGTTTTCTGTAGAATTTTTCCTTACATTGCAACAAAATCCTTATTAATGATCTTTCTTATATAGTGATGTTTGAACTCTTTATGCAGGTAGAGAGGCAAGAGTAGATTGATTGGAAAATGTAAAATATTAAGTGACTTAAAAATAGTATGTGAATACTAACCGAAAACATTTATAAGAGCTATTATTAAAGATCAAAAATGGTTAAAGCGGATGTAATAACACACATTGGAGTTAATATAATAATAATAATAATAATAATAATAATAATAATAATAATAATAATAATAGTTATTTATACCCCGCTTAAATGAAGACAATCTAAGCGGCTTACATCAGTTAAAAACCCCATATGAAAAATTGCTTGTATATGAAGATAATGAGCGGACTTTGAAGTATGGTTGAGTACAAACTGGAGATACTTTGGAATTCAAATGTAAATATTTTGTATATAATTATTGTAAAAGACATTAATATTTCAATTTAATATGTATGTTGGAATAATACATGTTAATAAAATATAATGAACAAAAAAAAAAGTACAATAGCAGCTGCTCCCAGGCCACTCACAGAGAAAGACATGGAAGGAAAGTGCAATGATAGAAGGAATCCAATAGGAATAATATTTTTTTTAAAAAAATAAATAAATCTGGCATTTAATAACCGAGTTTAAGAAACCAAATACTACTGGGAGGAGAGGCTGAAGAAGGTGGATCTATTAAGTTTCTACAAGGGGCAATTAAGAGGCCATATGAAGAGCTGTCACTCAGGTCATGGACCAAATCTATTTTCTCATCCTCCAGATTCCAGTTTCAGCAAGAGAATCAACAGATCCATGTTAAAAGCAACAGACGTCCATGATGCAAGCAAAGGAATTTCCGCTACACATTAGAATCATAGAGTTGGAAGAGACCCCAAGGGCCATCCAATCCAACTCTATTCTGCCATGCAGGAATACACAATCAAAGCCCTCCTGATAGATGGCCATCCAACCTCTGTTTAAAAACCTCCAAAGAAGAAGACTTCATCACTCTCTGAGGCATCATATTCCACTGTCAAACAGCTCTTACTATCAGGAAGTTCTTCCTAATGTTGAGGTGGAATTTCTTTTCCTGGACTTTGCATCCATTGCTCCATGTCCTAGACTCTGGAGCTGCAGAAAGTCAACTTGCTCCATCCTTACTGTGAATCCCTTCGAATATTTAAACATGGTTATGATGTTACTCTTAACCTTCTCTTCTCCATACTAAACATACCCAGTTCCTTACGTTGCTCCCCATAGGGCATGGTTTCCTGATCTTTCACCATTTTGGTCTTCCTTCTTTGGACACACTCCAGGATGAGCATCCTAATGCTACAAAATGTTAGACCAATGGTTCCCAAACTTTGGTCTTCCAGGTTTTTTGGACCTCAACTCCCAGAAGCCCCAGCCAGTTTGGCCAACTGTTAGGAATTCTAGGAGGTGAAGTCCAAAATCTCTGGATGACCAACATTTGGGAATGACTGTGTTAGGCAATGGAGCAAGCGAATGAATTTCATTAGAGGCTTAAAAGAGAAGCCACCTAATAAAGCTGCTGAAGCCGTGGATTTCTCACATCAGCATTGAGCACTAGGAGAGAAATTGACCAATGGTTTTCCCTTCCACCCCTTCCACAAATCTCCTGCAATAGACTCCTTTTCGTATGCAATCTTCTCTTATGCACACAATTTTGCACACATTTTGAGACTGTCATTCAAAAGGGGCTGAAAATCAAATGATAATTGCATGCAAGTCGCTGTATTTGCTTGAGAAGTGGGAATTTTCACATTAAAATGTAAACCAAGGTAATGTTGCCACTCTTCCTTTCAGTCTTATCCAGGGGTAGGTAACCTTTCCCCTTTAAGGGCTGAGGGACTTCAGCTCCCAGAAGCCTCAGCCATGTTGGCCAATAGTCCCATGTTGGCCAATAGCTCCTGGGATTCTGGGAGCTGAAGTCCCTTGGCCCTTAAAGGGGAAAGGTTGCCTACCCCTGTCATAAACTGTCACTTGCACTAGAATGCCACATGGGATTTTGTTCATTTTCCAATGGCATTGATTTGCCATCGCTGGCATCCAGGGAGCGATAGTAAGCCTTTGTTCATGAAGCACTTAATTAACTGATAGGATTAATTGTCACAAGGTGTGCCACTAGACACAAGCTTATGTGACTTCTGAAAAGGATTACACAAATGAATAGAAGATAAGCCTATTGGTGTCTTTCATCCCAGTTGTTAAATTCATCTTACATATTCACAGTACTTTCTTTTGAAGCAAATTTCCCAACCAAGGCATTCACTTTCATGGAAAGGTTCAAGCACCACAAAATGGAGGAGATATTCTGTTGCCTTAAGAGGGTGGTCAAATATATAAGACATTTTCAGATGTGGATGAGCATACCTTTGCTTTTAGGTGAGATGATCAAGGTGTGACTGTGTATGTTTGCGTGTAGGAGTTTATTTTTACCCATATGCGGCCGTCAAGGTGCAGAGTGTTTTCTCGCTATTTCTTTTAAAAAGGTCAGAGCAGAAATATTTTAAAAAAGAAAAATAAAACAAACAGTTGGGGAATTTTTTTTAGAGGCTAAAAAGAAACAGAGGGGGAAAGTACATCCTATCACTTCCTATAAAAGTAAAGTTAAGCTCTGCTTTTTTCTAAATACACAATCAATTTCTTAGTCATTTGTGCTCCAACTGCAATCTTAAGGGATGATTTCTATTCAACTACCCCTGCAAACGTGCTGCAAAAGCTTCACCAAATGGGGTCTCCCACCTGCAATTCAACCGCCACCCTGTACTAGGTGACTGGATAAAAACAACTTTCCATTGAATGATGGATGTCATGGAGATCTCTTCACTGGTTCACAGGCATAGAATAGATGTTGTGATGGTAATAAACTCAGAGCGGGAATGGATGGCTTCCTTCTTTTGTGAGATGAGAATGTTGGACCCTCCACCCCAGGGGTAGGCAACCTTTCCCCTTTAAGGGTTGGAACTTCAGCTCCCAGAAGCCTCAGCCATGTTGGCCAATAGTCCCATGTTGGCCAATAGCTCCTGGGATTCTGGGAACTGAAGCCCCTAGGCCCTTAAAGGGGAAAGATTGCCTACCCCTGCTCCACCCCAACCTATTTGGGACCACATCACCACTGTGGTCAGAAATCATAGAATCATATAGTTTGGAGGGACCACAATGGCCAACTAGTCCAATGTTACACACACACACACACACACACACACACCATGTAGTAACACACAACTCAAATAAGGCCAATGCAATTTTAGGCTGCATTAATAGAAGTATAGTGTCTAGATCAGGGATAGGCAACCTTTCCCCTTTAAGGGCCAAGGGACTTCAGCTCCCAGAATCCCAGGGGCTATTGGCCAACATGGGACTATTGGCCAACATGGCTGAGGCTTCTGGAAGCTGAAGTCCCTCGGCCCTTAAAGGGGAAAGGTTGCCTAGATCAAGGGAAGTCATAGTGCCACTGTATTCTGCCTTGGTCAGACCCTACCTAGAATCCTGTGTCCAGTTCTGGGCACCACAATTCAAAAAGGATGTTGAAAAACTGGAACATATCCAGAGGAGGGGGACTAAAATGGTGAAGGGTCTGGAAACTATTCCCTATG